>WSTV01000458.1:0-22244 GCA_019632285.1 Tulasnella sp. 332 | reverse complement strand
GAGTTCTAGTTTGACCGTTACCGCTTTTGGAGACGTTGAGGGTTACGAGTTCTTCACTTGAAGTGGGGACGCTCCTCAAGGTCGTCAGAGCTCGACTTGAAGCAAAATTACGCCCCCTTCTAAATCGAAGACCTTACAGCTACCGAAAAACCTAAAGAGTTGCTTCATCGAACTTATAATCGTCCTTGGAGAAGTGAGTGTGAGCTGCCACAAACCAAAGTCAGACATATATCAATTGTTTGGGGAGTCCAGGAACGAGAGTGAGTCGAACTTTATTGTTTCTGAGGAGGGCGGAGGAGAAGGCGGGTCGGATAGATTTCAGCAAAGGCGTAAATTCAGGTAGAGATCAAATTTCTCCTCGATACCGAGGCGAGGTCGACATCGAGGACTGGGATGAGGACGAGGAAGATGTGATTAGGACGAGGCTTAACTCTTTTATAAGCGATAGTGACGAGGGCCATCGCCAGGGCGAGGAAGCAGAAGAGAATAATGACGAATAATACTCGTTTTATGGAGCGATGAACACATTGTTCAAGGTCCTCATGCTAATGAGGAGCGTGCCGCCTACAGTTGATAGTGTTCCTTCTTTAATGGGTGAGCACCACCTGATTGACACTCAATATCCATCCTTATACTACCATCTAGCCTTGCTCGAGTTGTCCGTGACGAGGGGCTAGAGTGCAGAATCAAAGCTAACACCGAGAGCACCCGCAGCACATAAGGCACGCTTTCTCATATCCAGGTCATTGTTATTAAACCAACCACCAAATCCTCTCACCGGCCTATACAAACATTGAAAAAGATGAGCACATATGTGACTCATGAAGAGGGTCTGGATCCAGTATTTCAGACCTTCTTGGAAGTGGCAAGGAGCCGTGCAAATATGTCGGCGAGCCACAGGTGAGTTCAAGAACCCTCAACCTTTCCCCTTTCGAACCAACATGTCGATCTGCATCGCTTAACCCAAACAGCCCATCCTTACACCCACACGATTACGAACTTGCCGCTCAGCACTTGGAATCTCTGGAGACCTCCGCTGCGGAGTTTGGAGCGAAAATGCAGCATCATCTTGCGACTCATCGACGAGTCCTCAATGCACTCCTTCCGATCCATCGAATTCCTTCAGAGATCTTCACCGAAATTCTCGCTATGAGCCTGGTCCTATGGTCAGAAGACGCCAACGAGAAATATCAAGAACACCTGTATACGCTCAGGTGTGTCTCAGCCGCATGGAGGACGTTGATAGATAACTCGCCATTGTTGTGGGCAACCGTCTCATGCAGAGACACCTTGGATACTGTGAGAAATGCTCTCGCCAAGTCCAAGGATTCCCCTCTGGAAGTGGTATACCGGGCGCGCTACGTGGCAAGATATAGGACGGCCGAATTTATCGTCTCAGTCGTCCAACATGTCCATAGATGGAAGTCCCTCGAGGTCCTTGGTCTGAACTCACAGCAGGCAACAGAACTCCTGGATCTTACAGATGGGTGTCAGGCGCCAAAACTTCAGAAGCTCTCCCTTGTCAATACGGGCGACGTCCGGTGCATGGGAAGTCTCTTTGACGGACAAACCCATCAGCTCCGTCGAATCAAGCTGAGCAGTTCATATCTCGTCCCATGGAGCCCCACCACTCTTTCCAACCTTCACTTCCTGCACATTGATAGAGTCATGCAGGAAGGTCCATCTGCGGATCAAGTGGACATCATCCTTCGAGCTTCCCCGGCGCTTGTAGAGCTCATACTGCAAGCAGTTTACCCCCGGGGCGATGATGCACCCCCGATAAAGCAGCGCCATCCGGTCGAACTACTCTCGCTCAGGAAGCTCACCGTGGTTCGTCTAACACCCGAGCTTACGACCCATATCCTAGAAAACATACGCATCCCAAACTGTGAAAACATTATCATCCTCGCAGAAACGTCGACGAAAGCGGCTTATACTCCAAGTCAGAGTTTCCTTCATTCAGCTCATAAGATCATGGGGGCCTCTGACTCTGCGAGAGTCGAGCTAGGAGCGCAGCTGTTTAGCCTAAAGTGTTGGAAGCAGGGCAAGATTGCTCTAAAGGTCTGCTTACGTGGAGAAGCTTGGGCATTCAATACCGCTGAAAGTTCCCTTCGACTGCTCGATCCCTCCTTGGATCTGAGCATCATCATTGACACGAACTCGCCCACCTTGACGAAAATCTTCAACCTCCTTCCCAGCCTGGGAGGCGCACGAGCCCTGCAGCTCACTCAGCATCGTCAAGCCGTATACGACGGATCAAACGCACTGATCTCCGAGCTCGGGGTCGTTAAGATGGCCAACGGGGTCTTCCGTTGGCCATTGCCGCTTCTGGAGACGTTGAGGGTCAGGAGTTCTTCACTTGAAGTGGGGGCGCTCCTCGGGGTCATCAGAGCCCGACTTGAGGCGGAGGTGGAGCCCCCTTCCAAGTTGAAGGCTTTGCACCTGGCGAAAAACTTGAAGAGATACTTCAGGGAGCTTGAGAACACTCTAGGAGAAGGGGTTGTAAGCTGCTACAATTCAGGGTTGGACTCATATGAATTGTTTGGGGGTTCCGAGAGTGGGAGCGAGCCGGACTGTATTGTCGATGAGGAAAGCGAGAGCGATGCAGAGGGCGAGGACGAGGACGAGTCGGATTTGGAAACGGAGGCGCAACTTCATTATCAATACAGAGGCCGAAATCGAAGATGAGGATAAGGACGAAGACGATATGAGTAGGTTGATGCGCAAATATTTTATGAGTGATAGTGGCGAGGGCTAGAGCGTGGAAGCGGAAGAGGATGACGGATAGCCTTTTTATGGGGCCACGAATATATTGCTCAGCTGCTCATTATGCCTTTGGTTATCAGGAACACGCTATTTCTCGCGTTAGCAATTTGTATGGTTGCGAACAGTCTTCTTCTTTGACGAGCAACTGTCATAGGATTGGCATTCAACATCCTTGACAATGTCCTCACAGAGCTACTGTCAGCATAGGGAATAGCCATACTGGGACTCGTGACCTTTGACACAGAGGTGGTACGGTAGGTACATTGCACGGCCGTAACTTATATTGACGAAAGCTGTACAATCTGGGACCTAGGATGTCCCGGATGAGCGACACGTTCTAGGGGCAGATGAGGATGAACTGTGACCACAAAATTATCGCAGGAAAAGGAACCGCCGAGGCAGACAGCTATGTGGACCGTGTGGGCCAATGTGGGACAGCAGAATCGATACAGCGAATGAGTCTCAGCTCAAATACCCAACGGTGGGACGACGCGACCCTGCTTTTCGTGGAGCAACGATGGTGACGGGATTTCAATACTGCCCACCCAACATTAAACGAATCGAAAGACAAGAAAAAAAAACATCCCCTCTCATCCTCCTCATCCACTATGAGTTCTCCACATCCAGCGGGCGACCTTCCAACAAAAGATATCCCAACGCTTGAGGAGGGTACCACCTTCGCAGATCAACCAAAGGCTACCGACCGCCCAACCGCCCAAACCACTGCGTCACTTACCGCAGAACAAGGCACCAGTAAGGTCACAGCGACGGAGTCTGAGGCCGTGTATGAGGAAGATCTAACCCCTCCAACTGGGACGACGACCGTGAAAAAGACTACCTCCAAAATCCTCGCAAAACGCCCAGCATCGCCCTCGGGCGACGCGGCGAACAACAAACGACCCAAGGCCTCGGGCTCTCTAGACGGGTATATAATTCAACATATATTTCACTGCAAAACCAAAGGGGAGAAAGCGTGATACTAACTAGAATACTTATTCGTGTAGGTACTTTAAACGGAAAGAGCCAAGCGCGTCGCGAAGCAGCTCCCCCGGGGGATCTGGCAGTAGCGAGCCCAAAGACGTCATCGCTGAACTGGAAAAGCGGACCCTCGGCATCGATTGGCGGGAGGTGCTGCGGTCCGAGTTCACCAAGGCATACTTCGTAAAGGTGAGCTCTATTTTGGATCTTTGCTGGGGTCCGGAACTACTCTGACGTCGGCACTCGCAGCTCAAGACCTTCATTTCGAACGAGTTTAAGACGCAAACCGTGTATCCCGTTGGTACGTGACGCCCCCTTTCCTGACTGGGTTGCCGCAACTGACAAAATTCGCTTTCGGTCTCCTGTAGCTAAAGACGTCTACTCGTGGTCGCGTCTAACCAAGTGGGCTTTCCCATATATATTGTGATGTCAGATGATTCTGAAAGTAGGCAATATCAATAGGCTCGAGGCAGTAAAAGTTGTGATTATCGGCCAGGATCCATACCACGGTCCAGGTTCGCGACAATGGTTGAATCCAACAATCTGAAGACTAAACTCCCCAATTTTAGGCCAAGCCCATGGACTTTCATTCTCCGTGCGCGATCCCGTCCCGCCGCCGCCATCGCTCAAGAACATCTACAAGCAGCTCTCAGACGACATCCCTGGTTTCAAAATTCCAAAGTCTGGGTGCGAATGGTCTTGATACTGTATCCTCATGAGGCCAAAGCGACTGAGACGTGTTAAAATCACCTTCATTAGAGACTTGACGCCTACCGCACGTCAAGGTGTCCTCTGGCTCAATACGTCCTTGACGGTCCGAAGTGGCCAAGCTGCCTCGCACGCTAGCAAAGGTTGGGAGGTGCGTCGTCGGGGGTTTTGTTCCTGCGATGAAAGATATGCTCATTGCTTCTTGTTTGAACCATCCATCAGACATTCACCGTTGCGGTACTCAAGGCCGTGATTGGTCGTAGGAGCGATAAGGGTATCGTCTTCCTCGCCTGGGGTGGACACGCTTCAAAGGTCTGCAAAAGTCTCGGTATAGATCGGGTAAGTACTGCGTAAAAATTCCATGTGGTCTCACTTTTAACCAAAATCACACACTCTTTTTTTTGATAAGACGAAGCACCTCGTGTTGGAGTCGGCGCATCCATCTCCCCTTTCTGCACACAGGGGATTTCTGGGCAACCAGCACTTCAAGAAGACCAACGAATGGCTCGATAACACATACGGCGAAGGCTCCGGGATCGATTGGACCGTCTTGAATCCCACGGAGTGATACTAGGGGAGCACAAACAACCCTGCGACGCCAACATCCCCCTTCGGCAAAAGACGAAATATCATTTTCTGTGTGTGTTTTTTTTGTTTTTACTTTTGAGTTCCTCTCTCCCTTTCGTGTACATTGCCCCTTTGTTCATCATCATGTAGCATATTGTCAACACCCTCTTTCGCTCCTGTTATCAAATCCATATCTCATCGTCTCGGCCCCCTGCTCGGTGATCCCGCGTTGGGGTTCGATCCGTCTCCCATATATGGGTTCCACTGTTGCTGTTGCTGTTGCTGTTGTTGACGCTGCGGAGAGTACTGCCCAAATGACGGATCGTAAAGGCCAGATCCTTGTCCACCTCCGCCTCCAACTCCACCCATCCCGTTCGGTGAGAAGAAAGACGGGCGAGAAGACTGATTTTGTGCTGCCATCTGCATCTGATTGAAACCGAACGTGGGCATGAACCCTGCAGTCGGTGACAGGTTCCTTAGTATGTTCATCTGCATGGCGAGCTGTATGTTGGTCAGAGCCGATGACGGGCCCGGTATGATCGCTGAAGTGGGCTTGGCAGACTCGTCCACCGGCGGTTTGAAGTTCTGAGTTGGATAAAAATCAAAGAAATCCATCGGAATCCAGCGTGTGGTGTGAGGTCGAAGCCAAAACGCTTACGACTTTCTTCCCTTCTCGATAGATCTCCTCCAAGACCTCGTCGAAGCGGCCCTCTTCCTCATATTCTTGGTATTTCTGATACAATAGGAGCGCCGCTCGGGCATCTTCGATTGAGTCGTGCGTCACCGCCTGGATCCCTTCCTTGAGGATATACCACGTCAGAAACCTCAAAGATAACCGCCTCGAACGTTCCTTGATGAAGTAGAGATCGACGGTGTCAAGGATTTGATGCGGAGGCACGAATAGGTCTGTAGTTGAGTGTCAGATATCAGCCAAGGGCCTGCTATGATGTTCGCTGTAGAGCCTAACTGATGATACGGAAATCCTTGGAGAGACCATGTCCTACAAAGATACATCCGAGATCGACGAGAAGTCGGAGCTTCTTGTAAACGACCTTGAGTGGGACGAGCGCATGCCGAGACATCTGAGGGTCCAGATCGCCGACTAGAAAATAATGTACAAGTCTCACGTGAGTCAGTCCAAAGTAAAATTGGTTTGATAAAAGCAGGAGACTTACAGCTAATGCCAGAGTATTCGGTGAGATAGTCGACGATGGTGTCCGTCGTATGTATATAATCGTCGATGAAGGGCCTACCACTCAGAGGACCTCCACCACGAAGCACAGATACCCGAGCGAGAGTGAGGAGCGATGGTCGTAGGACTTTCTTTGTTCCATCAGACCGGTATTCTGTTTCCTCCTGGTGAAGGATATGAGCTCAAAGGGGTCAAGCCAGTGGAGTCTCAATGATGCGTACCTTCTGAAGGGCTACGAATTCCGCGTCAATAGACACTACTGTCCCGGGCGTCGGGCGCTCCTCCGGTTTAAGGTATGATTGTTTAAGAGACAGCCAATCCGTACGCCTAGGAGTCACGAAATCAACACGTTTTCTACTCACGAGGACGGAGGAGAGCTTACTGTGCGACGCTGTACTGGTGGCCAAGGATCCCAGGATCCAGTGTGCAAGGCAGTCCCGTGAAGTCCAGCTGGTTTATTACATCCTGACGCTCAAGATATAGCAAACATGGAACCTGAAGATGTGAGGGCCTAATTAGCCTCGAATCTATAGACGAACTTAGATTCTCACCTTCCAAGCGCTCGGAAAGTTCAGCGCCTCTTCTTCAGAGATGTTTTGCACTACGAAGTCGTTGAATAGGTACCAGGGACTCCGTGTAACGGGTTCGTGTTCAGTTCCGGAGACTGCGAGTAATGCTGCGGGTGAGAACTGATCACTCTGCACTTGCTCAGAACTTGCCTTTCACCACCGCTACCAGGTGGGAGCCTTTGGATCCTGCGCGAACCTCAAACACCATTGCCTACAAATAGATGAGACGTCAGCCTTCTCGTAAGAGCAGGAGTAGCGGCACTCACCCGAAGTTCATACATAATTTCTGGTAGTTCACTATCCTCAACTGTGTCACTATGACCTTGCACAGAGGCCGTGGTTCCCAGAAACCTCTTGGTCGCACCGTGCGCCTTGGTGTCCATCCACAATCGAATCGAGTCTTCCGAGAACGCAGACGCGCTTATGCTCAATAAGGGAGGTAAAGCATCACGGCGGATGATCCTATGCGAGGCGAATGTTGCGACCTGTTTACAAGACAAGCAAGTTGCTTTATATGATGTGTTTCGAGAGAGAGATGCCGATAGGAGTTCAGAGAAGTTAGATGGTTGCGACTGAGAAGCCTCATTCGGAAGTGGCTAGAAACTCGACCTTTTAGACCCTGATCAACAGCATCAGTTCCAATACATACCTTGCGAGGAGGGTAAACCAAGTCGATGGCGTGCGTCATGTTACTCCTTTTCGTCACAGCGTGACAATACCCACATTCTATGATTGTTTCGGATTGGATGCCATACATCTGCGTAACTGGTGATGGTGGGTTCAACTGCTCGGCTATTGAGAGTGTTGGTACTATTATTGGGTTGACAGGGGCATTGCCTTCGACGGCCATCTCTTCCAGGACGAATCGGTTGAACTGTTGAATCATGGTCCCATAATCTGGACTGGAGCCGTCTATGCCGTGATCGACCAGACCCAGAACGGTCGCTTACGTGAACAAGTGGCAGGTTAGCTACGATGCTCGCCTCGATCACGTGTAACGACCGCTAACCTTGACTCTTCCGTGCAACGACCTTGCAGAAGTTACTTGCCTGACAGTTGGTTCCAGACGCGTCTTCAAGCATTCGCGAGAGGAATCCCAATTCGCATAACAGGCAGTGTTCTATTCGACAAGAGGTTGTGATATGAGACTTAGCATGCGCTCTCATGGCCTGGGTGAAGAACAACGCTTGGATGATCGCGTTTGTATAGCAGTTAGGTATATGTGTCTCTAGACCGCTATATCGAGTTTGATTGTAAAATCTGCGCTGAAAGATTCAGAATAGTAATTTGGCTAGAGGACGACGATATACCTACGCAAAGTCGAAGTCTTCTATGCCAAACTTCGAATACTTGATATCGGTCTGCCTCCACTTCCTAGGGATCTCTGGCCGGATGAAGCCCGAGGAGACGGGGGACACAACCGCCTTTTGATTGTTTCGTGAATTCAGGCCGTCGGAGATAAGAAGAGGTGCATACCTCATCAGGGTCAGACGCTCGTTTGGCCTTGCTCCGGAAGCGACCTTCATCTTTCGGGGCAGGTTCTTTTGGTGCCACGTTCCTTCGGCCTCGAAGCTCACGTGGCAGAGAAGCGTAACCGACAAAGTCGATGGTTTTCATTGACTGCAACACTTGCTCAGGGACCTTTGCTGGAGGTGGGAGGTAGGTGGATCTGGTGTTCAGAATGGCTGAGCTGGAGAGGAGAGGTCCGGAGTAGTAAGGCATGCCGATAGAGTTCAACGGCCTACAATAGGATGCAGACGTCAAGAAGATCCCGGCGCTGATGGAGATTGGATCCTACGTTGAGTCTGTCCATTGGATCTCTGGCAGAGGCGGAGGCGCACTAGGCCATGGAGCTGGAGTTCCTTCGGAGCCGTTCCAAGGGACGCGGTCCTCCTCTTCCACTGGCGCCGAGGTGAGCATATGGATATAGCCGTCTGCATCGCCAAAGGCAATGTAGGCTCCAGTGGGGGAGAAAGCAACGGAGCTGATGTATGAAGCAATGGGTAGCTTGAAGAAAAGCTTACGTCAGTCTCATGGATTACACATATACAAAGTCTAGCTAACCTGCTGGTATTCTTGGCCGCTAACTGGATTGCTGAGATCCACGATGTTCACGAGACCTTCTGCGGATGTTATGACCAGTGAGCTGGACTTCCTTGGATGTACGCTAACATGAGCCGGGCCCTGCGCGAACGGTATGGGCGGTAGAGGCTTCAAAGATCTTATATCATACACCTTTACGAGAGGATCTGGATGAGGGCGAGACTGTCTGACCAGTAAGATGTTTAGCTACGGATCATACAAGATTCAAGCAACAATGTAAGCGTGACTTCCCCTCACCTGAAGCCCCAGCCACAAGTAAATATCTGGTTGCCGCTAATCTCCAAGCCTTGAATACCACCACTATGCGCGAAAGCCGTATTCTGCGCCACTCCAGAGTCCCTCTTGTTGGACGTTCTAAAATCGTGCATACGGATATAGCCATCTGCCGCGGCTGATATCAGCAGGGAATGTGACGCCCGCAGATGATTCACCATCGGAGGTGAGGCAACCTTCCTGATCTCAGCTCCTGTCGCGGTATTGAGCATAACAAACTCTGAAGCGTCTGGCCCATTTGCAGCCAGGATAACAGCATTCGCGGTGGAAGGATGGTCGCAGAACGTGCTCAGCAACTGTGAGGAGCTGAGAGCCCATAAATTCAGTATCGTGAGCCTCCTGAGCGTGTCAATCGCAGACGCCTCACTTGTGATACCACTTGTTCATCCCGCCTTTGGCCCAAGATCCTAGTCCACTTTCAGTAACGGCTTTCACATCTTTCTCAGACGCGACAAGTCTCGTCACGGGATGCCCTTTGGTCGTCGCGGGGTAGGTCACGCCGCGTACGTTCGTTGGATAGTGAGCGGTCACTGAGCCAGATGCAGAGCCAGACCACAGCACATCAGACACGGTGTCGAATGAGAGGCAAGATATGAGCTCCTGTCTTGGGTGTACGAGAGCCGGCAGAGGTGCATACGCCATGGACGTCTCCAGTCGAGATGAAAACCCTGGCGCCTAACGGTTCTTCCGCACCTTGAAGGCTATCGCCGTGTATGACCTCCACCGCTCACCTCCATTTGGAACATCAGAATACCATACCACTACTCTGCACCAAAACCTGAGTGAATGGATGATCAGGATCCAGAACTCCAGGCGATTCGAGCCGCGAGGATGGCCCAACTCCAGAAGCAGGGCTCGGCAGGTGGCGGGAGTGCCAGAGGGTCAGACGAGCAGAATGCAGAGAAGCAGCAAGAGCAGGATCAGATGCGGAGAGATCTTCTCGCAACAGTACTGGACTCCGGGGCACGAGAAAGATGTCAGTGATACCAGCCTCAGTTTGCGATAGCTATTGACCCCCTTCAGTGTCGAGGATCGCGCTCGTCAACTCAAGCTTGTCCAGCCAGATGGAGGTATCGGTTCATATGCTGAAATTATGAAGCAATGCGGGCGTGTTGACAGCTTTGTCACAGGGTATATTGCTTCGAATGGCACAAACTGGTCAGCTTCGCCAACGGGTGACAGAGGAGCAGCTCATCGGTCTGCTTGAGCAGGTGATCGATTGATCTAACAGATCATTCCTTGGATTCTCGCTGATCCAGTGGCTCTAGGCTTCTGAGGCGCAGGGCAAGTCAAATACCAAGAAAGGCATCAGTGTACGTCTCTCAACGCAACCTGTCTTGACGATCTGCTGACATCCGTGCCTGTAGTTCCAACGACGCAAGGTGGTGGATGATGATGATGACTTGGATTTATAGAGACACATCATATTCGATGGAGGGAGTAAGATCCAATTATCTCTATGAAAATGCATCTCCTAGATTGGCGTATGGATCATCACCCGCTTCCCCGTAACGTTTGTTAGATAACGCGTCTCTCGCCTCCTCTGCCTCCTCTTCTTGCTCCTCCTCCTGTTCCTCTCCTTGATCCCGCGGTTCGTCGTCAGCATCCGGTCTGCCCATCTCATCGAGTGGAGACCGCATTCGTTCGGCATCTCTTGCAGTAAGAGTCGCATTCGGCTGTGGCTCTGGCGACAGCTGCCGTGGAGGTGGCGGCGGCGGTATGCTTCCCTCTGGCAAGGGAGCCGGTAACGACTCGTCCATGACAGCCATCAGTGCCTGTCTTGAAATATCATTTAGGGCTGGGGAGTCTGCCATCCATTTGGGTTTCGTGTAGCGAATGAATGTCTACGAAACGATTCATCCCATCAGCTGTCATCAGGAGCAGTCGAAATGTCTTATCTTACCTCGGGAGCCTTGTGGTAGATCGATCCAAGTGTTCCGGTGTATAACAGAAGTTGGTCTAGTGCTCCTCGGTCCATCCGATCCGCCTCTGTTGATATTGCTGGCTTGTCTGCCAAAACGATGTCTTTGGCCGCACCCGCGTTCACTGAAAGTAATCGCCAGTACATAAAGCCACGATCTCTGAGATCGGGATTGTCGACCTCCTCCGTTGCCATCTTCAGAGTCTTGGATACTAAATCTTTGGCCGTCTCCGGTTTCCTCAGGAATAACTTGACGACAGCCGTCAGAAAAGCCAGTTGTACCTTTAAAGCTTCGTCAGCAGGTTTGCTTGAATTCTGATGATGTCCAAATAATATACTTCAACAGGATCCTCCAAAAAGCTGAAGCTCAGATCGTCCATCAATTCCACCGAGTTATCTATCCGATCCGCGTATTGGCCGATGATCCAGACCATCGCAGCCTTTGCCTCTGACTCTGTTAGATCGTCTATGTTCTGGCACAACACTGCGATAACCGATTCGTATTGATTTGGATAGCGCCGTAAGATGTCTTTGATGACCACAGCGACTTCTTGTGTAACGTAGGAGATTTTGCTCTCTAGGAGGTTGACGAGGACGTTCATGCACGCATTTGAGGCGGCGCTGACCTTGACGGCCAGCCGTCCGATAGTACGCACGGCCTTCCGTACAAAGTCGACATCGACCTCCGAAGCGTACCTGTGCTAGCTTCAGTCAGTATTTTTGTTCCGCTGGAGAGTCCGTATGCTTACTCGTGAAGCTCCGTCAATACGGCCCGGTAATTGTCATCTCGAGAAAGTCGGTACATGATCTCCAATTTGGCTAGTTTGACGTAAATCGGATCATTGTACTTGCAGAAGAAGACTTTCACGTCATTCTTCAAGACAGAGGGCCGTCGTTGAATAATGAGGAGAATGTTGCGCAGTGTGACGTATTGTATCTCAGGGCCAGAGGCAAGGAGTGTGACTACGAAGATCATTGGTAGAATAAGTGGAATGACCCTGATATGAAGTTCAATTTAACTGACCCAGCGGAGCCCCCAGCTTCTTACAGAAACGCTCGTTCACTTCCTCGTCGTTGATGTAGTTCATCATGTACATGAGGATCTTCATGGTCGTCAAGACCACACCTGAGTTGGCATGCTGTAAGCGCGGTAAGATACGCTCACATATCCCCTCCGCATCTAGTGACACTTGGGGAACGAAGGAAAGGAGCGAGTCCAGTATATATATCTGACCCCATCTAAGCATCACGACCCATGTCAGCAGTGTGGAATGTGAACCTCTGAGCCTGACAGGAACTTACTCTGAACACTCTCCTAGCGCCGCGATGAGTTTGTTCGCCACACTTAAGTTCAGCTTGAGTGAGATATCATCGCTTCGCTCGCTGATTTCCATCAACGCGGCCACAGCATTCGCCACAACGGTCGGATTCGGGTCTGCCAGAAGATCCCGAAGCATCGTAATGAAGCCCTCTCTATCGACGAGCTTCGGATCAAAGACGTACAGCTTAGCCACGCAAATGGCTGCTGTTTTCCGGACGTATGGGTCACCATCTCGCAGGCAATGTCGAAGCGGATCGATGAGGGCCATGACGACGCTGGGAACGGGAATATACGCCATAGTGCGGATCGCTAGGGCGCGGATGAGTGGATTTCTATCGTTGCAATCCTGCGTGAGATTGTCAGAGGTCTCGGCGATGCGCGGGGGCGACTCGTAGCTTACTGTAAGGAAGTTGACGACTGCGAATTGGATTTCCTCTGGCTTGGTGCGTCCATAGCTGATTAAATATAGATATACCACTGTAGGGTCAAGGTAGGGAGAGATCAGCATCGTGCTTTCGCGATTCATTGATGTCCTCATTTACTCTTCTTGATCTCCAATACTTGAATGGGCATGCACGCCACCATGTCACGGAATAGAGGCGACACTTCATATCAATAAATATCAGTCCCGATGCCGCGCTATAGAGAAGATAAGGGTCTGCTTACTATCGTTTCCCATGGTGATATTTGCGACAATCTTTTTCAATACAGTCTTCCGTTTGGCGTACTTCTTATCCTTGTGGTCCGCATCCTGTAGCTCCTACACGTGGCTCTTCAGTTCACTCTACAATTGTGTTCCTTGAATGACGATATTTATGTACCTACCTTCTTCAAGTCCGCAATCTTCCCTCTCGAGAAGAACTTTGCATCTTTGCCTTCCATTGGACCGCAACAAGAAGTCCACTGGGCCAGGTCTCAGTTTGAGCGGCAGCTTCCACAGATTAATATCCAAGATAGCCCTTGCAGTTTAGTGGATAGAGAGGGCCGAATAGAGATACAGGTCGCACAGTAGCTGGAGCAAGTGGCGGGATGTTGTGGTTGGCGAAAGCGGTCTAGCCTTGAATGCGGTCTAGTTCTCACCTAACGGAGATCTTGAAATTCGTTTCCCTTTTTCCTTCTGATTCAATGAGCCGCAGAATCCGGCTTCCGTTACTTGAACAGAAGCCAAAGTCCAACCTTGGCCTTGTCGTCTGTCAGACGATCGATATCGAGCTGAAAGCTTTGCGAAAATCCTCACGTCAAGCGTCGCAAACGTTCACCCCACTAGCGAACGAACTTCAGCTTCTCGAACGCATATACTACAAATGCAAGAATGCCCAACGACCTACATTGGCTTGGAGGAAAGTTGTTGAATTGAGAAGGGTGGGTGATAGAGCGAAAGAAGCTAATCTTCCAGCCGACATCAATTGCCTTCGAATGTCATTCTATGACGCGACAGTTATCCCGCCACCTGGGTAAGCACTATCAGGTCTAACGCGCGTTCTGTCTGCTTATCCTGCTTTAGCTCTAAGCCCTTTAAGAATGCTTGGTCGCATGCCCCATCAGTGAAGTATCTAGTCGCTGTGATTCGACGTATATTTCTCGTTGAACAACTCTTCACTAAAGTAAGAACTTCCAGACTTTACTTGGCTTTCAATCAATCTTAATCTTATTTTAGTTTCTTGAAGTCTGCCATGTGACGTACAGGTGAGTCTAGTGCGTTGTCCAACGCATGGGCATGGTCTGATATCATGGACCAGTGCTCTGGCGATGTATACCAGCAATCATGGCTTCCTCAGCCTCACAGTGCCCTTAATGGCCGCCGCTGCAAGGCTACGCTATCTTGCAAACGAATTTATCTATTCCTGTACGGCCACATCAAGCTCTGTGCTTCGAATCCTGGAGATTCTAGAGGTGGGCCTGTCACAGTAGATAACAGGACGTATTCTTATATTCTTTCTTTTACTCAGCTGGGTGCATCCGAGAAGTATCATCTAGTCGAGAGGCCCTCTGTGCCTACACACCAGCTAGAAGCAACGATCGGCGTCCAGGCCACTTTGGCCAACGAAGGATTGGACCTTGGTACTAAAGTCGCACGAACAGAGACGACTACCATATTGCCACCTCGAACGCCATGCATTGAGTCCGCACGACCCGTCGTACTAGAGGATGATGCAGAGGAAGAGCGGTCAGGTCTGACAGTGCAGAACACACCCGCCAGAGGCGTAGCGACGAGACGTCCGCTTGTCCTCTCCATCGAGGACTCAAGTAGTCTGAGCGCGATATCAGTACTCTCGAAGGAAACGCTTCCAGTAAAGACAGCGAAGAAACTGAAACCGAAGAAGTCCAAGCGCAATGAGATTGATGACATCTTCGGCTTTTAAAGTGTATAGGCAGGTTGGACCGCCCAACTCCATTGAGATCGCTTTAGCCCCCTCGCTTTCTATACACCTTTATACTTCATAATGTTTAAGCACGGCTCAAGCTTCTTGGAGATGCATCAGCCCTCAGCCCCTGGTTGGCAGGCTCGTATGAAGGACAAATCCCTAACCTATCTTTGCATCATGGTGATTATACTGAATAGCCGCTTGATTTTCCACATCATAACACCGTTAAAGGAGACGGTCAGCTTGCGGGACTGTACATTGTATATAACCGTGATATATCAGGCGTGAAAAAAAAAAAAACCCCGCCGATCCTAATTTCCAATAGTACTCGTTACCTAGTCCATCAACCCATACCTTCTCCGGAGAAGATAAGAACACTGTGGACCTGTTCAGGATTATCCCCTCTGTCGGAATGGTCCGGCCACGAATTGTGATTGTTCCAGACCGAGACAAGTACGTTCACGCGATGGCGCCTACAGGGCTCCCATCGGCCTGTGAAACGGTTGTGGTCGCGCTGATACCAAATTTGTTGGTAGTGGTGGGGATGAGATACGCGAAGGGACCAGTGAGGTCATTCAAGGGACCATCGAAAGTGTCCATTGGGAAAGTGAAAGCTACGAACTCACCAGATCGCACAATTGTATTTGATGATGTCGTCGACATGTTGGAGGGCTCGTTGGTGGGTGGTAAGGGAGTGTCACATCTTTGCTCCAGAACTCCACAGTGCAGTTCTCCAGAGATGCCAATTGCTGAGGGGCAAGATCTTAAGCGCCGAGGTCTGAGGATCAACTACCCGAACCACGTTCATACGGATCAATATGTCGAACCCGTACGCGCAAGGAAAATGTGGGGAGTGAGCACCCACCTACGGCTCGCTACTGTCTTCGCACGCTTCCGAGACAGGCTGAAGCATCTGCTCCAAACTTCTTCGTGGATCGTGTATGTGTTCATCTGCCGGTTAGAGTGTCTGATCGTCGTCCTAAGGACTCTGAGCTGGGCATGAGGAAGCGTGTCACCTGATGCGCTTGCGAGGGCGTTCTCTCATCAGTGATAGCTTGGGTGGCGCACTTCAGGAAGATGGATCAAGTATTACTATAATACTAGTATGGAGTTTTCAATCGCACAGTCCAGGTTCGTCGAGAAGCCGGTCAGTCAGATGTCTTCCGACCATATCCTCCGCTGGCAACGAACTTATGGATGTATTCCACTCAGCACTCACGAGCAACATATAAACCCCTCCGGAAGCAACCACGCCGTGAAAGACCTAAGTACTAGCGTCAAAGTGCCTATAGGGCCCCCATCGGCGCATGACATGGCGGTGGTCGCGCTGATCCCATGATTGTCGACAATGATTCTGTAGATGGCGTATTGTGCGTGGTGAAGAGGTATGGACTCATCAAGGGTTTGTCATTGAAGAAACAGAAGCAGAAAAAACTCTATTAATTAAAACATCTATGTATTTGGCCAGACCACACAGAATAACTTGGGTTATCACGGTACGTGGAACTTATGGGATATCCAGCGGTGCACGAGGAGAATCTTCCAGAAGCAAGGTCGGTACACGCCCTTAGTTTAGGAGCTCTGACGAGAACGGATAGTCTATGTAGCCTAGGGAAGAGAGCCAGTTTCGGGCGCTGCACTGCCATGGGGGTGAAAAGAGAGCGAATAACAGCTCACCTTGGGAGGCTTGAGATCCCATAGAATAAAACGTCGATCGATCCGGTTTGGCGAGCTCTAAGTTACGCTTCAGACGAATCTATAAGATACATGGGTGGTTCGAGCCCAGCAATCAGCCAATCAAGAATGGGAAAGATCTGGTTACGGAATGGAAAGAAGGAAGCAAAACTTACTGGAAGGTCTGGGTTGGAGATAAACGCGCGTCCGAAGACGACCGCCCCGCCGTGTTCCGCGATGGTCTGTTGAGCAGTGTCCAACGTGTGCCCACCGGCATAGAAAATGGGGCTGTTCTCACGATCTCCTCCCCACGCTTCACGTAGGAACTTAAGGCTCTTGTTGTTGCCGGCCACGTTAGGCACCGACCCATCGGCTTGAATTCGAGGTTCGACCAGATGAAGGTAGGCAAGGTGTGGGAACTCGTCTCGGATGGCCGTGACAAGGTGAGTGAATTGCGCTTCGAGAAGTTCGTCTGGCACTGAAACACGAGGGGAAACGCATCAGATGCCTCGTAGGAATACTTACAAAGGTCATGCCACATACTCAACACGTTTTGATATGCAGAGAAGGGCGAGAAACGGATCGCCGTCTTCCCTTGGCCGATGGCATCAGCGACAGAACTGAGGAGCTGAATTGAAATATGGTTAAGCTGGAAGAAAGGCGCCGAGGGTTTCAAACGGGGAGTACGTGCTCACTTTCAGTATAAACCGGGAACGGTTCTCAATAGACCCACCGAACTCGTCTGTGCGATTGTTCGCGTTGGCGGAGATGATCTGATCGAGAACTGTGTAGGAGAAATGTGTCATTAGATCCCGGCGTGATATGCATTCAAAATATCACGTACAATAACCGTTCGCGGCGTGCAGCTATTTTTAAAGGACATCTGTCAGATGTTGATTGGTCAACCATCATGAGGCCACTCTTATACTGACCTCAACACCATCAAAATCAGCTTTGATAACAGCATTCTTCGCCGCCTGCGTGAAATCCTCCACGTACTGATACATGGCCTCTCTACTCAGCCGCTCAGGTACCGGATCTCCTTTATTTATCGGGATGTCACCGGGGGATACGACGTTATGACCTGAAGCCTTCAAGATATCGGCGTTGGCGGATCTACCCAGAGCTGCGATCTGCATGAAGATGAATCCTCCTCTGGTGTGGACGTCTTCGGCAATACGTTTCCAGGCAGCAATTTGAGCGTCAGTCCAGATTCCCGGAATGTGGCTGAAGGAGACGTGTGAGTGAATCAAGAAGGTGCCTTTTACGCTTTGTGCAGAACTCACGGATATCCTCCGGCCGCCTCACTGATCATTGCTCCCTCACTGATCATCAAGCCACCAGGACTTGCGCGTTGAGCGTAATACTCCCTTGCGATCTGATTTTAGGTTCGTACTCAGCAGAGCCGGTAACTTCAGCTTTCAACGAGAGGACCAACTTCGGAGGGAACGTTTTCCTCAGTGGCGCGCAGCCTCGTCAAAGGAGCCATCACAATGCGGTGTTGAAGCTGAATATCTCCAACACGGAGAGGTGTGAACAAGTTGTTTGAGACGTTGGGCGACATTAAGATGACGGTAGATGTGCACCGACGTCAACGTGAGTGTAAGAGGGGGACTCGGGTTGGGAATGATGATGTTGAGGATAAGAACATGAAACCTATAGTGAGCACGTTATAAGAGGCGCAGTATCGCATAATATGCATGAATAAAACTTGAGAAGATTTGTGTGAGAAGAGGGGGACGCTGACCACTGTATAGAGAAAGCTGACTTTTGCGGACATGGTAGGCCCAGCCCGATTGTGCAGTTTCTCCGTACTCGACAGACAAACATCGTATATTTCCATCGGACAAGCCCGATTTATAATATAGGCAGTTGCACTTCGTCATAGCCCTCGTGTCAGCAATAGAACTGTGCATACGCCGCTGGTCCCGAGTGGATATTATCCTTGCCAAGCGTAATCGAAGCGAGACAGGCGCTCACGTTGATTCTATGGAACATTGTGAATGCTTATTTGTCTTTGACATCCGCCAATCGGGCCGTGTTTACTTCACTATGCTTGAAGACGAAGACGAAGATGAAGCCAAGCACAATTCCCCGTTGCGCGCAGTCCGCACAAACTCACGCATACTATCCCAATACGCCGTCAAAGCTTTTGGACCCTGGAATTGAGGTACTCCACATACAGCCAAAAAAAAAAAAATGGATTCGAGGTTTTGGTTATATACAATTCCCCACCGGATGCTCAACCGTAGCCATTGTATCACCGAATTAACCTCTCCAGGAGCTGTGATGTCTTTGGGCAACGGTACGGCAACTTCGGAGCAGTTTCTCCCTTTCAATAACCAGATCGAATATACCTTTTCGGACATCACACTACGGGGTCCTATGGTCAAAGACCAAACGAGCAGAGCAGTGTATTCTATGACAATGAACGCGGCGAAAGTGACCCGCGCCAACAGCAGCTCTGTCGAGACCATCGAATGGAAGACGACCTCCAAACCCAAATCGGTAACGCTGAACGGTCGGACCAGGCCCGGAGACCAATTTCTCATGACCCGGAAGACCAGCATATTCAAGACTCCGGGCCGAGTGTGGACGGATAACTCGGGTAATGAATATCGTTAGAGGTTGGTACTGGTGAGGTTTTCACTTCACGTTTCTGAGCATGCCATGTATATGCTAATCGATCAACAAGGCTCTTTCTTCTGAGTGCTATGATTCTCAAGATTGAGTTGTTGCGTGATACGAACCGATGGTCGCTCACTGCTCCCACGGGATCGAGTGAGCCTTGGAATGTCCTGAACGATGTCTCAAGTCCTCTTCCCTGTGATTGACTCACAGTCTCTCTACGCCAGACCCGCTACTTTGTGGATCGACAGCGCATTACTTCCTTTCTTGGACAAGCTCCTCTTCACTGCGCTCATTTATGAGTGGTCGATGCGTGCAAAGACAAACGAATGCGAAACTTTCCAGAGATCATGTGAGAACATGCAAGAGCTGACTTCCGATTCCTGATTGCTATGGTGGCATGTAGCACAGAAGCAGCTCGGCTACACCGGGGTTGACCCACGGGTACCCCTCGATTCATTCACCAATACGATTTTGAGCTGCTGTTGAATAGGACATGGTTCCAGTTCCAAAGTTTTTTGGACCCGATCTCTGTATTTGTGTATATCAGAGTATGTATGATACAGGCTTTCTGGACATCGTTGACTCAATTTCGCGCAGGTTTCCTTTATGCAGAAGTAGTCGAAGCGTAGTATCTATTTCATAGTCCGTTGAGAAGAGAAGGGATGGGGTAATAGCAGGGAAGACGTAGCGAGTCAAGAGCGGGATGAGGGGAACCACGTCTCACTTCACCATCGCATAGGTGACTAGTCTAGACAAGCGCGAGATGAGATAAAGGGGAAGTGGATGATGGAAAGAACGTGGAATAAGGAAGCGAGGGAAATGACGCTGAAAGAGAAGATAAAGAACTCCACGAATCAATTCGAACACTGAAACATGCCGCGCTGCTTTTAAACACCTCCTTATACTCCACTCCCGCCGGATGTAGAAGGCGTCAAATCCATTGCCGATTCGTCGATAGCGGCGTTGACGTCAAGTCCATCGATAGCCATGTTCGTCCACTCAGGCATGTCCATGGCGTTGACCAGCGCCGCTTCGAAGTTGACCATCCCTGCAACTGCCTCCATATACACATCTTGCTCCCCCTCTTCCGATGCGACCATGACTTCGTCCTGAGTTGTCGTGGATAAACCAGCCTCAGCCAAAGGTCCGAGAGAGGGCCCCAAGTCCATGGCCGACAGAGCTTCAGCTAACTCCTCGACAGCGGCATTATAGTCAAACTCATCGACGACCATGTGTTGTGAGGTAGGGGTACCAACGTCGACCGGCGACGCTACCAGTTCATTCATGGGCGAATCTTCTTCAGTGGCCACGTCTCCAGCAGTCTCCAAGGACATCAGGTCGCCTTCCACTCCGGCTCCGCCCATGGCCTCATTTTGCTCCAAGAAAGAAGGACCAGACTCAATTTCTCCCATGGGCGTTTCTTCAGCAAGAGAGGTGTTCGTCCCGTTCATCATCTCAGTGTCGCCGTACTGGATGACTAGAACGGCATCGGCGTCCACCACGATGGGGTTGGTGTGGCCGTCAGACACGACGAAGATCCCATTATCGGCAGCGGGTATTGAAGCTCCGCTGTCGTCCATGTCTTCATCCGTGTCCATCCATGTGGCTGACCCGTCGGATTCAACAGCGAAGGTAACTCCATGGACTTCCGAACCCATCTGCACCGGCCTAGAAGGTAACTCATCGTGAGTGACAGTAGTACTTCCGGACTAAGACTCGATCGACTACTCACGACCCATCTGCATCAGACGACCCAACCGCTATAGCGGCATCGATCATTGGTGCAATCACAGGCTCTGAGCCCACCGAAACCTGGTTTGCAGCAGAAGGCTGTGATATCTGCAGCGGAGATGCCTCGACGGCCATGTCACCAGCCGCGGTGGGGGATGCATGCAAAATGCCAACAGGCTTTGGAGGCGGAATTGCTGCGTTAAAGTACCCAGCCATCGCGACGGCGTCCGGTCCTCGCTTAATCTTTATGAGGGGTCATGTAAGTGACGGCAATAAATTTATCAAGCAATGCGTCCACGTACAGCGAAGAACCTCGGCTGCCATTCGCGGCTTCCTTGAAGGACCATCACAAGGAACATCACATATCCATCGTTGTCGTCCCGGATGATGGCGTGCTTCTGGGTGGCAACACTATCTATCAACTGAGACCCATCATTAGAGAGTACGCGGAGCCAAAGAGTATTCTGCCCCGACGTCGAGGAATGGAGCTGGACTCGGGCGACGGCGAAGGTTGATTCGCGCTTGTACCAAGCGTTCACCGCAATGAGTTGAGTGTCGCAGTAGAAAAAATGCGAGTACACGACACCGGCGGTAGGAGTAGGTATGGGTGTGCATGAGGACGATGCAACAAGACTGCACGGGAAGTTGTAGTCAGCGCCCCAACTATCAGTCTAGCGTCACGGGAAGAGTGACTCACCTGGCTGCTGGAGCTAGATTCCCAAGGGAGGTACCTTGCCTATGATCCTTCTTCGTGTCATCTTCGCTCACACCATCACTCGTGATGCTCAAAGAAGCCCCACTTTGAGCAACGTACGCATGGGTGCGTTCGTTGGTCGAACCTTTCGCAAGTGGAGTCGGTGAAACGAATGCAGTGATATGCCTACTAGAGACACCTAAGTTCAGCGAGTGTCAAACAGGCAGCGGATGAATTATCTCACTCGTCATTCGTGGTCAAGTTGCATTGGGATTGTCCTTGACCAACGTAGACGTCAGTCTCGACCTTCAGGCCACCTAGACTAGCACGCCATGGCCCGCCTCCTGAAGAGCCCGCCACGAGAGCTGGGACGTCACTTGAATCTCTGGTTGTGGTTGGCGGAGTGTAGAAGACGTCGGAGACGACAAGAGGAGCCGTCCAGCTGGAAATCAGTACCGAAGTGAGATAATTGTTACATGAAAAGCTAACGGGACGACCCACGTTGCTGTGAGCGACTGAGAAGACGTTGTGGGGGTCGAACGGGACGCAAAGTTTTCGACAATAAATGAGTTGTCTGGTGGGTTGAGCTTTTCTATCTGAAGGCCTCGATTGACAACCAAATACGTGAGAAGCTAAAATCAATTACAACAAATTAATTATTTGAATGAACAGGCGGTGATGCAAAGACCAGTGGTGAGTCACGTACCGAACATGTTGGGCTATCCGATCGACAGCGGGTATGGACGCTTC
>WSTV01000457.1:5095-18946 GCA_019632285.1 Tulasnella sp. 332 | reverse complement strand
TGCTTGATCATGAACGCCATCTTCTCCGTCGTTATCTTATCTGCAGCGATAATCAGATCGCCTTCGTTCTCTCTTGATTCATCGTCCATTACCACCAGGAACTCGCCCCGCTGGAAAGCTTCCAGAGCGCTGTCCATGGTGTCGAATGAAAAGGTCGTGGGCATTTCCGCTCCTCCGCGGGGTAACCCGGAGCTCTGGTTGACCCCATTCCCACTCGTTACTGGTAGCGGTGCAGCAGCAGGCGACGCGTTCGCAAGCCTCTTTATCACTGGCTGTGATGGTGACGATGATGTGATACTACTCGAATGCTGTTTAAGAGAGTGAGGGAGAGGGAACGTTGGGTAAATGGGGAGTGCGACTGAAGACATTGACGGTAGGTATGGATTGTGTGAGAGGCGAATTTGGGTGCGGTTTTAAAGAGTAGGCGAAAGCGGCGTGTGAGACTTACTTCTTGTTTCATGGACATGATGGTCCGTGGAGTGCTATATAATGTAGCCGGGCGGGACACGGGCACGGGGAACGGCGTTGGCAGTCCGGTTACAAATCTCGAAATCCAGATGACTCCACCGCTGTAGAGGGCCGCGATTGCAAGGATATTACGATGTCCGGTCGTGCTGGCTTGAGACGCTTTTGTTGATGATTCGAGGTGTTGTTATATGAGCATCCGATTGTACTGCGTGTCGGTGATCCTGGGATGCCGATTGCATGGAACTAATTCGGGGATGAGTAAGCAATCAACTCGTGTTCCGCAAAGCCACCGCCACCCACACACTCTTGCGGCGTTGATCATCCCATCAACCCGAAAAAGGTATGGCGGCTCCTTCCGATGAAGATCTCATCCTGGCAGCGCGTGAGATTGTGTTTGGGGCGCGTAAGGATGGAAGACTCGAGCAAGTGCAACACCTCACATCTGTCCGATCGTTCATTGAATAACTGGTGCATTTTGGCTTAGCCATTTCACAAAGGGACTCATCCGTGAGCGCATTGAAGATAGATTCAAAGTTCCCTCAGGAAGTTTGAAGCCTCGTAAAAAGATCATCAATGACGCTATAGAGGCGGCCATAGAGGCAGATGATGATGATGTGGAAATGGTCGACGCGAAAGAAGAGCAAGACGAAGTGCTGCAATCCGCCCGCGAGGTCACGCCGACGTCCAAGAAGGAGAAGCAGAAGGCGAAGGAACAGGCTTCAGACAATACAGATAGAGCTGTGAGCTTGAAGGCGATCTCTCTCCTTAGAATGTTTTTCACTTAGGCTCATAAACTGCTCTCTTGAAAGGACGGGGGATCTCATGCAGTCTCGGAAAGCGAGAGCGTGTCACAGAAGAAGCCTTCAAAGAAGACCACCTCTGTGAGTTGCGAGTGCGACCTAATAGATCACAGCACAGTTGAACCTCTTACAAACCATGGACCTCTATTCCCGACGACGTTCTCAGACCAACAAGAAGATGCCGAACGCAAGCACGAAGCTCAAGCGCGCAGACAAGAACACGACAAATTTTGTTAACATGCTAGGAGTGAGCTATAGGCCCGGTGTTGTCCCCATGGATTGATGGTTCATGTCATCCTTCCTATCTATTTAGCTAGGGGCCGGAGGTGATGAGCAGGCGGCAACCATGTTAATGGGCGGATTGGGGGCCGGTGGACCTAATAAGCGGGTCGAAATGGTATGTAACCCCTCTGTTTTTGAGACGATCTTGAGAAGCTGCCCTGATCATAACTGAGCTCTAGAAAAGTGATTCCGAGTTCAGTGTCCTAGAGGACGGTCCGCCAAAGAAGAAGACGAAGCGCGTATCAAAGGTTCGTTGGAATTGGGCTTCTTTGATCAAACGGGGTTGAATAACATGAACTTGTTGAATTCAGGACAAGAACGATGCGAAACCCAAGGTTGGTGAGGGTCCAGAGCTCTTGTGATACCGTTGTGCGCCATTCGCTGCTGACTACAAATGCCTGGCTTAACGGACACAGAGGAAAGGTAAGGAGACCGCGAAAGCTGCAGAATCTAGCGGAATGGTAGCTACACTCCACATTAAGCACATGGTCACCACAAAACCTTAACTCAGAGTCATTTGAACAGGCCAGTGCTTCGGAGAGAAGTGTTATGGACGACGATGCACCAGCCAAGACAACTAAAACGACTAAGAAAGTATGTCTTTTTTTTTTAAAGTTCACCCTGCAAAGGATACTTTTATCACGATAGATGGCCTTTTTGACTCGTCTGTTGATCAGAAGCGGGAGCCGAAAGCCGAGAAAGTTGAGGTGCGATTTCATCACAGCAGCTGCAGCTCTCCTCACCACCTGACAGCTGAACGTTGAACTAGGATAAGGACGAGGCGGAGATTAAGAGGCTTAAGGTGATCCTTGCCACAATGCCTTTTTTAAGGTTGCACTTTCGGGTGCATTTCTCCAGCAGTTGCTGACCGGGATCCCCGAACCGCAGTCGTTTGTCGTTGCCTGCGGGGTCAGAAAGAAGTGGTGAGTAACGATTGTTTGATCGGCTCGCTCTGATTTTCCGAGCTGTCGATTGCTGACATCATCTCTACACAATTCGATCTCAGGGCGAAGGAGTTCGAGGGGCTCTCCAAGCCAAGTCAACAAATCAATCACGTCAAGCGAATCCTCTCCGATTTAGGGATGACAGGCAGGCTCAGTCTGGAGAAGGCCAAAGAGATTCGAGAGAAGCGGGAGCTGGCCAAAGAGATTGGTGAGCAGAACATTCGCTTTCTGACATATTATTTGCCTTGTAGGGTTCGCTGATATCACTTTTAGAGGACGTGAAGGAGTTTGATGCCAAGGTTAATGGGCCAAGGGCTAGTCGCTCCTCCACCAGCAAGACCAATTCAAGAAAGGTCATTGTCAGTGCTTCCGAGGATGCCGGGGATGAAGAAGAAGTGGATTCAGAGGAAGTTTCATCTAGACCGGCGAAACGAGTGCGTTCGCAATCGCTCTCCTTGTATACTTTTGACATAGCCTGACGATCGTCATTCTTTCCTCCTTGAATCATAGAAACCGAACAAAAGCATCTTGGCGTTTTTGGACGGGCAGAGTTCGGACTGATTTGCCAGCGAACACGGTCGTTCTACAGATATATCACATTGTCATAACCGTGATCCCCCAATTGGCTAGTGGATGAAACTAGTTTCATTTCACTGGAGGGTTGAAGAATCGGATGGCTCCGCCTCCTTCTGTTCCCTCTATTTGCTGCGCTCTACTGGTCTTGACTAAAACCTGTATCGCCCGCGAGAGCAATGAGAGTGGTATGTCCGACAGCGGCGACGCCACCGGTGGCTCTTGGATCTCGTAGTGTGTGAGAATGGTATTCAACTGACCCGTTGATGAAACCTGTTTTCCCGAAGAGCGAAGTGTAAGCGTCATCCGTAAATCAGAGGATGCAGCTCCAAGAGGAGTTCATTTGAGGCGACTGTACGAACCCAGTCGAACAGTGTCTCCGCCCACTCGTCAACCTTCTGCCAGCAGACAATGACACTTCGAGTCTGTTTGGAAGGTTCGAAGAATGCGGAACCCTCAGAGACCATAGCGTTAAGGAGATACTCGAGGTGGGCGGGCTTCATTATACCTACAGTAGCAGTCATTCTCAGCACGACATGATCATCCAGTAATCCCTCTTCAAGGGTTGAGCAGACGGGACTTACGTTTTACCCGAGGGTTCCAAAAGACTTCACTCCAATCACCTCCTTCCTTGATCTCAGCATCTTCCACTCGCAGTGTCCATAATCGTCGATATCGGCCATATGCGAGGATCAGCGTGATCCACTGCTGTGTGGTGCTCGATAGGGCAGTCAGAGACTTCTGTTTCCTACATTACGTGACATTGGGTTATAAAAGTTTCTCTGCGTAAAGCTCCACTTCATGTATGAAGATATGGCATGTCCAGGTTGCACATACGTGAAGAAGGCAGGGACGGAGTGATAACTCGGTAAAACGAAGCCTGCATCGGACCTGTAGATTCTTAGACGATGGGTCGTTCTAATGGACAGAGGTGCTTGCCTGATGGCGCCGTAACGGGTGCGAAAGGCATTGTAGTGGTGGAGGTGGTGGCTAGGGGTCAGGTCACGGCGGAGCGGATATTGCCGTGTTGGTGCTCGCCCTTGGCGTCGGATTACGGACCTCACATAAACATAGAACTCCCAGTTGAAAGGGTGACAAATATATTGGCTTTGATTAGACAAGGACTTGAGAGTACACTGGCGCTACTGCGCAGCAGGGCGGTAAGGCCCCTCTTCCGCAGGAGCAGCGATCATCTCTTCCCCCACGATCAACTGATCTTCGCTCCAGCGTGAATACCGAAAGCGTCGTATGCAACGACAGTGGTGGTGAATGCACCATTTGACACCGTGATGCTGAAGCCAAAATGGACGTCACAAACACGCCCAATATTACGGAAAAAGACGGTACGTACGTAGGACCGGAGCATGAAGTTCCAGAGACGGTGCCATGGACGATATCGCAATACGTGCCACTGGGTAGCGACGTAGCGAAAGACCTGCTCCACGAGGAGCCTGAGAGGTTGATCCCGACGTGTCCGAGTGCACCTACACAAGGCGATCTTAATTCAGGAGAGTCGGTAGGTAGACGAGGAGCCCTACTAACCTCTGCCGTACGCGATGTGGGTCGATGCGTCCGAGACCCAATTGACCACCGCGCTCGATCCAACTTCGTTGAAGAAATTGATCATCCCAGAAATCGCGGTCCACCTGGAGTCTGAGTCAGCACCCAATATATTGTCTTAGGATTAAACTGAAGTCAACACATACCGGTGTTGGCAGAGCCAGTTATTGACACCTCCAGCGCCATAGCATGTCCCATAGCCTAGAAAGGACAGTAAGTTCAAGAACAGCGAATCCGGCCGACTTGAGAACAACAATATGCTACACTCACCCCCGTTGGGTGCCGCGGCGTCAGTGTCAGAGGGTGAGAAATCGTAGCTACTGAGGATAGTTGGCGTTCCATAAGGGTAAGACAGCGCATAAATGTAAGCCAGGACATATTCGTTGTTAGGAGACAGATAGTTGAGTGAGTCGCCATTTCGTTCTGTATCGTGATTCGCCTGACATTATGAATTTGTGAGTAACCACCCCGCTTCTAGCAGCCCCTTACTTACCACGAATGAATTGGCGCCGGACGATGCCACCCAGCCTATAGAGTTAGATCATAAAGAGGAATATCAGTGGGTTAGTCGGGTCGAAGCCTCATGGTGACGTGAAGCAACACCGTACCACTGAGAGGCACGGTGTTTAACTGAGCGATGTTCCCACTGCTGAATGCGCTCTGAACTTCAGTAGTGAACCGGAACCTAGGACATCACCCCACACGTGAGCCAACTGCAGATGTCTCTCGCCCAGAATTGAGTGTCTCACTCTTGAACGTCGCCGATCCCGGTATACTGGTTGGGTGTTATGGGTTCACCTGCTCCATATATGACCTGAGATATTCATCAACGTGAGTGCCGAAGGATTGGGGGAAGGATTGAAAAAGAAAGCCACCTCCTGAGTAAGATATAGCTTCTTTGTGAACCGCGACGTGATGTTGGCAAGATCAGTAACAGGAATGTCTGCGTCTTGATTTAAGCCATAGCAATGAGAATGTTGGTGGAGAAAGTAGCTGACGCACGTTTGGCGGCATCCAAGCGAAGACCATCCACGCCTAGCGAGATCAGGTCGTTCACATACTCTGCCAACCGGCTCCTCACATATTCGGTCTCGGTCGCCAGGTCGGCCAGACCTATAAAACGATGTGATCTTCTGGAGGATCACAATTATCTCTATATTCAACTTACCATCCAACTCGCAGAACTGAACCTCAGTAGCGTTATCGTAATTGTCTGGGAACGCAATCAGTCATCAGCCAAAATCCAAACGAGCGGGAGAAGATCCGGAATTCTACTTACTGACTTGACCGTTTGACGATCCACCTGAATGATCAATCTTAGTTTGAAAAAAAAAAATCGTACAAGAGCGTATATGCGACGTACATTGAGTGTGATGGAAGTCCTGGTACTCATAGGTTCCTGGATAAACGTATTTGGCTACAGCATCAAATCACACGTGAGTTTCTCCTTCGGGTACTCAAACCAAATTAAACGCACTAAAGGCTGGTTCAAGCAAAATGGAGGGGTCAATAATCTAGAGGGCGTTCTATAGAGGGAAGGGGGCTCACTATCTCCAGCATAGCCAGTCCCAGATGTCTGAGCAGTCTGATTTGATACCATATAGGGTCAGGATCTGCCCGCGCTTCCATGAAAGATCTTCTACAAAATAGTTTTACCTGATGATTCAGAACAGCATCCACAATGACGCCAACGCCGTTGTTGTGACACGTCGTGACCATGTTCGCAAACGAGGTACGATCTCCAAGCTGGTTGCGTCACACACATGGAAGTCCTCGGTCGTCAGGAAGATGAAATAGACGGATTGCGAGTATACGCACCTTGCCCGCGATATTATAGCTCTCGGGCTGATAAGAGTCCCACCACACTCCGTTTCCATTCTTTTCATAGAGTAAGCACGGTATGAGGAACGTATGCGGTTTGAGATTTGTTTCGATATGACTTACCCAGTTTTCTTGAGCGGGGCTGACCTATGCAGCACAATGGCATTCTGTCAGATCGTTTCCATGTTCTGACGTATCATATGTGCTTGGCTTACTTGGACATACCCAACCCCAGACGTGCCCAGGAAGTATCCGCATTCAGCAGCGACCCTAGAGAATGTAAATGTGTTTGGGATCAGGTGATTTGTCCCGCGAGACCGGACAAATTTTGAGGTGTCTTACGAGTCAAAGGTCCACTGAAACATCTCGACGATGATTTCTAAGCGAAAGGGGTAGGAAACTCAACTTGGTGGTCTTGAAGAGTCAAGGTTGTACTCACTCTTCGTGGTTGTCGGAGCGCGAGGCATGACCACCAGCGCATGAGCAGCCGGAGTAGCAGCGAGAATCATGAGAGCTGAATTGAACATGGTTATCGTAGCAAGGGGAAGGCGAGTGATCCCACAAAAGATCTGACTGTCTCGCTGAAGTGAAGTCCATCTTTATAGACCCATCTGTCGACCCCGAAGGCGCATAAGTTTGAACCCGATGTCGGGTACATCTCGCATTTGACCGAGCGAGTCGACGAGATGGTGATTGGTCATGTGGCCGGTCGGTTTCGACATCGGTAGGAGCGAAATGGTCGCAATTTTCCTTCCCCGCAGATGCGAAGAAGTCGAGTTTTATACGATTCGCATCTTCTATTGCCTCCGTGGTCTAAATTCATGCGGTAGTAAGGCATCGATGCGGAGGTCAACAGGAATGACTACCGAAGAAACAACATATGGATATTGTCGGCGTCGCATAAATCAGCGGCGGGTTTTAGAACAGATGGAAGGAGAAGAGCAGAAGCTCAAAAGTGACTCCAAGTCGTCCAATCGGGACCACTGACGTGTATTCGGTGGGGTGGCTTGGGCAAAGAACACGAGTGACCGAGTTGACCGGGATTGAGATGATGATGGAATTTCGAGCGGGTTTGGATTCTTCCACCCCACCCCATACAGTCATCAAAAGTTAATCCGCCCCACACAGCATCTTTCATTACGCGTATCCGGGTTGAAAATGTCGGAGCCGTGATTGACAAGGAGATCGGAGGTCTTTTCGACTGATTTGGGCTCAGTTTCAACATCGATTCCCATTTCAGATCGTGTCTATTGCCAGTCTATTGGTTACTAAGGCTCTACAGGCTCTTATAATTAAGCGTAGCTATAGTGCTCTATTGGCTCCGTTGGAAGCTAAAACGGGGCCGCACATCATGTACTACGACTTAGAGGAAGGTAGGGTAGAAGGACGCACATCGCCAACGATATAGCTGATGATATGAGATAATGTTCTAATCCATATGTCTTAGAGCACCATATACGACCTCCACGGGCTGTATCTAGAAGCCAAATTGAAATGACCGATTGGAGACTCCAGATGGAGGGAAATGATCAATAACCAGCATGAACGTGAGATTCGCTGAATCAGACAACCAATCAAATCGCATTGATCAATCCGCACAGTCGAGTACGGAGCGCGGGATCATATCTGGGAGTTCAGACATTGATGATGGGTCACTGGGTCACCGGGTCACCAGGTTACATTCCACCGCGAGGATGATGCGCATCGAAGTGTGGGAGGTGGATAGCAATGCGGAGTCCGAGGCTCGGATGGCTTTGGTAGGTCGCATATGCCTTCAAGGGAAGTGTGTTCGAGGTTCCAAGGTGAGAACGGAACTCCCATCGATTTCAGTCCACGCAGGCACATCAGTCCATCCTGCCACCGACCCTGCGATGGAGGATGGACATTTACCCTCTCATGCATGCCGCTTGTGGAGCGATTCTGTTCGTGGCCTTGCGTCTCGCCGATTGTCCAACGTCTATAACCCAATCAAAGAGCACCTGATCGCATCCAAAGCACGGAGGTGACAAGTGTGCAGCATGGTTGCATCAGGAGACTCAATTACGCGGGAGAGAGGTCGAAGTCTTCCAGAAGGTAGAGCCTGTGTTCCAAGGTATGTCGCAACAGCGATCCATGCATGATAGCTGATCGGTTATAACTGGACGCATGGAATTGAACCTTCATAGACATCTAAATACCGACTGAAAGTCATCAAAATTGAATCGCAGGCAATCGTATCAAATAAGAACAGAGCGTGAGCACAAAGAGAAAACAAAAAAGGAGAGAGAGTGAGGTGCATGTCAAAAACGAACAAACAAAAGAAAAAAGAAAAAAGAAAAAAGAAAAAGAAAGTAGCAAAAACCCTTAGGTTCCAACCTTCAGACCTCGAAACCATCCGCAAAGTTCCTCAAAACGCCCTCCCCTCTCCGATGGAACGCAAACTGCTTCAAATCCCGACACACGATGGTCGCGTGGCTGTTCCTGAGATTGTCAAGGAATACGAATTCCTTCCTCAGGTTCGGTAGGGCGTTCAGGTTCCGAATCATGCGTAGCTGTGCTGGTGAGAGGATGGGTTGATTCTCGAGGGATTTTTGGTCTGTCGAGGCTGGCCCTCGTGAAATCAGATCTCGGCTCGGGAGTGGTGGGATCGATGCGCGACGGGAATAGTATGGGGAGTGAGGATCGGACGAGGGCGTGTAGGTGATGGATACACGGCGGCGATGACGAAGGGAACTGGACGTTGCTGCCGGTTTCGACACTAAATCCGTTGGCGGTTCCTCTTCTATCGGAAGCATGGGGGTTGTGGCGCCCTCCGTGGGTGTCGAAGCCCGACTTTCGATACCACCATTCACCCCTAGCATCACCTCGGCCTCTTTCACGACATCGTCCTCCATGAGCTCTACGACGGTATCTTCCACGCCCCGCTCGATGTTCCTCATCACCTGCATGATCGTACTTCGATTTCCTGCGCCTTCAGTGGATTCCAAGAGCCTGATACGACGGCGTGAGTGAAAAGCATTGTAAGAGAAAGCTGAGACGACGGCGATGGGGAGGAGAATGAGAAGTAGCGGGAAAATGATGTGAACCAGCTGGATTGTCCAATGAAACAGGTCAGTCGAACATTCACGTCGCGTTTGATTAAAGCTAGAAGGGCTCACGATGTTCCAAGGAAAAGGTTTTTGTAGCCATGGCGGCAGTATTGATGGTCTGTTGTAAAAATCCACCCACCACTCTTTAGAAAAGAGTCGGGGTGCCGGTGGATTTTCTGGAGGTGGGCCTTCTGGGAGATGGTATGCTTTGATTAGGGGTGGGTATTTCTCATCTAAATCACTGATGGAGATGAAGTTTCATTAGGTTCCGAAGCCAAATGATACAAGCGAGAGTCACGAGGGTCTTACATCTCGAGGCCCGTCCTGGCGTACGCCACAAAAGGATCGTACGGTTCTATTGCTGCTGTGATGAAAGGAACGGTGCGGTCGTTGATTCTGTAGACCACGAATACCCTATAAGTAAAGAATATTATTGTAAGATGACGTTATGAGGGACGTACACGTTAGCGTAGATGGTGACATGCTTGAACTTTGCCAAGCCGTCGTAGAATACGCCGCCTAGCCCAGCGTTGTCAACGGTCAATAAGTCAGATATTAGTCAGCGTCACACTGACACACCTTTCTCGCTCATGACTTCCAGTAAGGGCTTCTTTTGGCTCGCATCAACGCCTTCCCAAACGTCCGTAGCGTAGAAATGTTCTCCCGTACGGCTCAAGAATGTCGGCCCTAGCATGCGGAAGAGCCTAGAGACAAAGGTCGGGTAGACCAGCAATCCGATGTTCGGCGTGGCGACTGTGGCGAAGTTCACCGGCGTCACTTTATCGAAAAATCCTTGGGAGTTGAGAATACCGATGGCGTATCTAGAAAGGAGACCTTTGAGAAGGAAATGTATTTCAGGACATGAACTTGTAAAGCATGAAGCTTATGAACAGCGAACCTCCTAAAGAGTAGCCCACAAGGCTGAAGCGAGTAACCTTCTTATTCTGCTTCTCGATGGCGTTTATGCGGTTATGAATCTATTCCGTCAATGAGAAAGGTTACAATTCAGCTTTTACAACTGCAGAGTATGTACTTGAGTCTTAAGACCTAGACGTGACCTCACCTCCTTAACCACCCGCTCTGCGCCCCAGTCAACTCCATCATAAGTGTGGTTCTCGCGATTCGTTTCCGCTACTAATACATCTAGCTCTCGGATGCCATTCTTTGGCGTATCTCCATGTATCTCTCGCATGACCTCTGCAAATCTGGCAAGATGCGCTGGCTGTCCCCACATGCCATGAATAAGCGCTAGGAGGTGAACCTCAGTCGGCGCACTGCCTGGGGTTGTATCGATTGGTTTTGTGCTCGACGGCATGGATGGAAAGAGACGATAAGACGTGGCCTGAAGAATGCCAGACGGCGAGAAGGTAACGAGGTAGCGAAGGAGGAAGATTTGACGGTCAAGACTCGTATTCGTCACCAAACTTTTGTGCCTGAATGCGGACTGCCCCTGACAAACGCCCCTGGCCGCGTCACTGACTCGGGTATCTTGCCGCCCAGACCCGAAAGGTGTTAAGGAACGACACCGCTTCGGTCTCTTCCGCTGAACCCCGACGGAAGATGAGAAATGATTCTAGGTTCTCGTCCAGTCTGTTATAAAAGCCCATTACGGGCACCTACCCTCCGGCATGCATTAAATCAGGTTGAGCGTGAAGAGTGGCAGCCACAATTGGGAGCTTCATCGTATGGGCCGGCCTCAATATTGGAATTGGTGAAATGTCTTAGCTTCCCATTACTTGGCTCGTGGTTTAAGCTCACCCTCACCGCGTTCATGGACGTTAAAGAAGGGAGCCCAGTGATCAATCCGAAATCTTTAAGCACTAGCCTCAACCCTCAAAGTCCCCTTGCCTCCGCATGGTTAAAACGTAACATCACAGGAAGCCATTGCATTTCTTTCCGTTGTCTAGCATTTCTGATCCGTCTCTTTTTGTTTGGCTGAAGCAAGCTCGAGCGTATTCCGAACCTCGCAACTGAAATTTCGGGATCGTTCCGTAATACTTTGGGCCCCTGGTTTCCCATCCGCACGCTGGACAACCCCTCTGTGCCCGCCCATTTTCAGGACCCTGCCTTGGATGCCATACTGGTAATGGTTTGAACAAACCTCTCCACCGCATGATCCTGAGCTTCTTCCTTCCCAAATCCCAGTCCGCTGACCGTGAACTGGTTCGCCACAAGCGAACGCGAATCTCGCTGTACAGCAGCCTCGACTGCCAAAAAAGAAAAAGAAAAAGAAAAAGTACATGTTCAGGGGAAACGATAGACATGACGAGAGCCGAAGGGATGGAGATCGAGACTCGCCGGTGATTATACATTTCCAAGATTCGTAATCTTTTGGGCCTTCGGTCTCGAATCGCTCCGTCGTGACGATCTGATATCGTTGCTTCAGCGCTTTCATCTGCAGGTGTAAGTGGTCACCTGAACGCCCTTCCATCACCGGCGTAGGTGATGCTTTTGAACTAGAGCTGGAGGTGCCTGCTGATCCAGTAGGTGATGCAGAAGCTGGGGCAATCACCGTGAGGAAGCCAGATCCCTGTGATCCAATGCTATCTCGCCCCGAGGTCCCGTCTAATGCGGAAGCTGCGTTGTATTGCTGATATGCGTGATGGGACCCTGGAGGGAATTCCGACTTCTGACTAGAGGGATCATGGGACGGTTCCAGGGGGGGAACGCCGTGGTTGGGGATGCTTTTCAAACGACTGGAGAGCTCGGCACCCATCTGAATAGCACAGTCGATCCAGGTAAGTAACAAAGCAAAAGGATCAAAAGATGGATTTCTTGCACGAACAAGGCGATCAAATATTTCAGAGCAGTCGAATGCCGTAGGACGTTGGGAAGGTTCGTACATCCAACATCGACGAAGTAGCATCTCCCCTAGATCCCCCGAGAGGCTTAGTTCTTGTTCGTGCTCGGGGAGCCACTTGTCCCAGCAGATCCCTTTGATGAGGTATCCGACATTGAAGCGTCGATCCGTTCCATTCCAACAGTACTCGTAAGGCCGTCTCCTCTTTAAAATCTAGCTCGGGGAAGCGAGGGAATACGAAGCGCGCATAAGTAACAGCAGAATCGCGCTTTGAAACAAAATTAAAATTAAAATAATAATCAATCAATCATTGACCTCTAGAATCAGACAGGCCCAAGCCCAAATGTCGCCCGCTGGGCTTCGAGATGCGCCCATAAATATGTCCGGACTGCACCAGGGGATGGAGCCTTTCAAGCCACCTGAGGTGTTGAGGCCATCCCCACCATCATCTAGCGCGATAGAGAGACCATAGTCGCATAGAACACCATTGTCCTCATCATTTATGAGGAGATTTGCCTACAAATCTCATGAGTTGCATTCAGGTATTGTTAAGCGCCCCGGGCCTTACCGCTTTTACGTCACCATGGGTTATGGGCGGGGTAAGCCCATGAAGGTATTTTAAACCTTCCAAGGCGTCCTGTACCTGTTATATTGGGATGAGTATGATGAACCGACTGTGGAGAAGAACGAACGAGAGAGAGGCACCAGCTTCAAACCCTTCTCATTGCCTACATCACCTCGCTTCATAAAATTCTCCGCACTACCCTTCTGCATATATGGGCTGACGATCAGAGCTTCCGGTGGATTAAGAGCAAAGTAGAATCCGATCAAACGTAGGATATTTGGGTGATTGAGTTTGGCCCTGATCTTCAACTCGCGAGCGAGACGCTGGTCACCAGAAGAAAGAAAAAAAAAGACGAAAAATAAAATAAAATAAACACGTAAGATGAACCATTCTGAAACTGATTGGGTAACGGAGGATGCTTCATACAATCATGATTTTAGCATTCTCGCCCTCTGACATGACCGTGAAGCAGCGCTTAACAGCCACCTCCGTCGAATGTGACGTGAAAGATTGATCATTCAGCTGTGCGCGCATCACAACTCCAAACCCACCTCGACCAACTTCATGGTCCTCATCAATGATGAGAGCTTCGCGATTAATTCGGAGAGGAGCGAGCTCCTCCAACGCTGCGTGAGCGGCTGGGTGCCTCTGGGCTGAATCCTGATCAGTAGTAGCGTTGCGTCGATCAGGATGATCCATGTAGAAGGCGCTTTTATATGAAGCCCTTGGTTAGTCAAACTCGCTGTGCAACGCAGATGATTTGCTCACTTGTGTACGTCCGTCAAGAATGCAAGCTCTGGTGCCTGAAAGGTACCCGAATGTTTCAATGTCACGTTCATGGCTGCATGCTGGGCGCTCACATAATAGTGAGCCTTGTACCTCAAGGTGCTCAGAGAAATGCAGGAGAAATGCCGGTTCTCACCCAAAGGATCCAGAAATTTAAACATTGACTTTTAAGCTCAATTCAATT
>WSTV01000456.1:6069-16144 GCA_019632285.1 Tulasnella sp. 332 | reverse complement strand
AGGGCCTTTAAATGTCGACTCAATTGGCTGCGCATTGCGCCAAGCCACCTCACCGCCCGAAGCTTCGAAAATGGCTCCACAAACGAACCGTACTGCCCCATCTCACAACTGTAACCGCATCCCTCCCAGCTCCCAGCTCCCATTGTTGGTCCTAGATGGCACCAAAAGAGGACCATGGAACCAGACAGCATTCCCCCATTTTAAAGTTCATGTTCTCTTCTCTCGTTTGGTCTTGAAGGTTGTTGATTTCCGGACTTTCGATTATAGTGAAAAAGCTTCTGGATCCGGGCAGGACAGTCAAGAGCTCCAAGCAGTGCAGTTTTGCTTCTCCCGTGGATCGCCATCAATTTTTATTGTATCAGAGCTGTGAACGCTGGCCGAACCATCGGTCCCAGCATAGACGTAACAGGTTTTGAGCTCTCTACAACAACATCAACCCTTTGCGACAGGTGCTTCTATCCCACACGCATGTACCCTTCCTTCGACATTGGAGCGCTCATTGGGGGTTGTTGGCACTCCATGCCGACGCTAGTGTGCAAAAACGGTCTTGGATGACGTCTGAGGGAACGCTCGATACACCTCATTGATGCGCGACGTCAGTGATTTACAAAGTCTGTCATCGGCGAGGCGGGTCCTGTATAAAGAAGGCTCTTTAAACCGGCTAGTCGCTCTTCATCAACTATCACACCTCCCCCTCCAACAGCCTTTTCCTTATACCCCAAGCAAGCCTACATATCCCAATCCCTCCTCTAACAGCCCTTCATCACCATGCTCTTCTCCTCGTATCTTGTCTCTGCTGCCACAGCTCTCCTTCTCCTCTCGCCCGTCTCTGTCGTCGCCCGCCCTACTAATAATCTCGAAGTCCGTGATGCGACCAGTGCCGCTGTAAATGCTGCTCTGTCCCCGATCCAAGCTGCCATTGGCTCCTTCAAGTCCGATCTCTGTAAGCGTTTTTCCTGTTTGACACATGAATGAGCCTCCTCCGTTGATTGGCTGAATTTTCTCGCTCTGCATGCATAGCGTCCCAGCAATGGACCACAGCCCTCACCAACCTGAACAGTGTTCTTTCGACTGCCGAATCCCAGATCGCTGCGATCCCGGCTCCAGCTTCTACCAAGAGAAATCTCGCTCCTCGCCAGACCGCGGCTAGCGTCGGTGGCCTCCTCAGTACCATCATCAACGTGCGTACCATAAGTTACTCTCATCAGTGGTGCTTCTATATTCTCTGACTGAACACTCTCGATGTTATAGGATATCCTCGCCGACCTCTCACCCGTTCTCGTTGAGATCCGCACAGGACTTATTCCTGGCTTGGACGATCTCCTCAACGAAGTGCTGTGCGTCCCCGACAATGCGTTTTCACAGATTTGACAGCTGCTCAAGCCTGACCACATCGCCTGTATTGTTTTTCAGGGTTGCCCTCGAAGACATTCTCACTGGTGTCAAGCTTCTCCTCCCGAGCGTCATTGCTACCGTTGAGTCTTTGCTCGGTGCCGTCGGCGCTCTCCTAGCCCAACTCTAGAGGGGCTGTTTTTGTTTGATTCCACCTAGTCTACTCGAACGGACAATATTTTTTTTTTTTGAAGAATAAATCTTCCTTGAATGTGACCCGCTCCATCGACCATTCTGTCTGGCCATGCGTTACCGTGCTTCGCCCAGATGCAAGCCACGCTTCATACCTCCGCCACGCAAATCCAGTTCATGTGATTAACCTCCCGCGTATAGTCTGACAAAATACATAGAGGCGAACCTCTCTATACTCACTGGGATCCCTGAAAATCCGAGAGTGCTTCGGTTAGAACTGGGTATTCTATGTAAGGTGGGGTTTGCGGCTCCTCGCGATTTCGCGTTGACTAGGAAGTGAGCCACCACTCTCCCCGCCATATTCCCTCTGAATTCCGTTGAGTCTAAGTTCAGGAATGTCTAGTGTCATATCAAACCGACCTGTATGCGAAACATTATAGTGCAATGTGGCGGAGGAGGCTGGCTGCAGCACATGTAGGTTTCCGATCCTGCCCGGGCGGCTCACTACCACAGTTTGATGCTATCCCAGCCGCTAACTGCAAAAATTCCGCTTAAAAATTTTGAATTATCCATCGACATGATATCTATATGCAGTCCAAGCCTTTTGTGCCCTTACAATAAGTGGGAGAGTGGCGTACAGTTCCAGCGTACCAACCTGGTGCATCCTAGTTGTGATTGCAACCGAGAAACTACTCGTTTAGGTCTCCCTCTCCGCATACCTATAAACAGGATTGATGATGAAGTCCAGGTGTTGAGCTTGTGGACAGCGTGAACGGGTGGGTGGTCCATGTTCAGGGGCTAATGTTTAGACCTTCCCCATTCTTCATCGCGTCTCCCAAACCTCAGTTTTGAATTGATACCCTAGCTAATTCTTTGAACTATCCGTGAGGCATATGGATTGAATTTTCAGTTTACAGATCTGTGATAGGTGCTCAGGCGAGGGAGTCGTGAGCGCGGTGGCCCACTCCTATGGGTGGCTCATTGGTGGGCGATGCACAGATACAGTCGTGTCGGAAAACCTTGGCCACCCCTGTAAGTATTCTTTCTCTCTCCCTCTATACCAAGGAAACAATAAGCTGCCAGGGAAGTCAACCTGCAGTTCCCATAGGTCGTTGAATGACTGGGCAGAGCCTGAACGTGTGGATGGCGTATACTGTGTATTCGTATCTACACCAAATCAACCAGGAGCGTCCTAAGAAACCGATCAGTAGCAACGGAGATTCGCAAAATACAGTTGCGTACGCACAACCCCCGAATGGATAGGTCTTGCCTATTTCGTCGGTGAGCAAATCCGATCCGGCGCGATAAGTGGGGAGATCTCTTGTGAGGACTTGGGACCATCGCTTGGTCTCTGCTAACCATATGAACGTGTCGCCTGACCACTCGAGTTAGAAAATTGCGAGTGATTTATGGATGCATGGTTTGAGAAGACGTACCGGAATCGCTACACCCAAACGTTTCGCCCGTAGCTTTGTCCCGAAATACCATGCTCGGATTGTATCCACCAAATACCACTGCATGATTTCACTTCTTGTTGAATGTGTGACCAGCTTCTGTACGACGGCAAGGCGTTTTCCCCGGAAACCTTTCCTGCGCCCAAGCTTTTGCTTCTATGTCATGTATCCAAATGTCGCGATGAGTGTAGTCCCAGTCCGAGCCATGTTCCGCCCCACTCGTTTGTGCCCCTGAACGATGAGCGTCGCCAACCATGACGTAAATCTTGTTATCGTTGGAACCACCACAAAAGATGTGCATTCCGTCCTTGTACATTCCAACAGAGTAACCGAGCAAAGAGTTGTTGGGGAAGACTGAGCTCTAAGGCTTGTCGTCCTGCATCCTTGTGGTCACATGGACCACTTCTCAGTACGCAGGTCGAAGAACGGGAGGGTCAGCCTACCCTGGAAGAGATATTCTCTTTCTTTGTGAAAGACGAAGCGCTGGTGGACAATATGATGCATCGTGTAGGTGCGAGGACCAGGGAACCGCCACTACGCCGATAATTTATGGAGTTTGACGACTCAACCTTCCCAATGATCTGTCATCGTCCCATGTTCCCCACCAAACACATGGCAGCAACCTGTAAATATAGCTGTGGTTAGAACAAGGGACATTTCCACTTTGCCGAAGAAGTCGTTGCCTTTCCATACAAAACCTGCGCGACCTGTTCTGGATGGCGGGAGCGGCGAGCTATTTCTGAAATCTACTCGCAATTTCTTCCAAGCTCCCGGCACTTGAAAAGAAAGATTAGAAATTTGGACAATGTCCATTGGATTGGGATCCGGATGTCGTGTGGTTGTATATAAATCGGGGTTGAATTCCTCCCGCAAATCCGTTGTTCCTTCTTGCTAACAAACTCGATTCCGGAAACGTAACCCTCCCAGGTAGCACCGAGTGTAGCAGCAGAGTTTCCGAGTGCGTGATAAATCTTGTGTTGTCGAAGGAACGCTTTCATTTGGGTCTAAGGTGGGATACGTGATACACAAGATCACGAGTTAGCACGGAATGAAGAATAAGCAGCGACGTGCTACGAAGAACTCCTCGAAATTGACGAAGAGGTTTTTCCACGCTGTAAACAATGGCCGTCATACACATGCACTTCTCTGGATGGTAAAAAGATTGAGGACGTACGAAGAGCTGTGACCTTTCTGAGGTCAAGCTATGGTTCATACATGGCGTGAACTTCTTCTAGCCAGTCCAGAGCCCGTCCTTCATCCCGGATCTCAGCTGCCATTGGCCAAAAACGACAAGGTCTAAAGTGAATGGCTTACCGAAACTTGGCCTATCTCTTTCGTGAAACATTGTGCGATATTGTTCGTGCACATGGTAACTTCTGCGAACTCATCAGACTTTAGAGACGGTAGCGCAGGATTTACTGCAGTCGAGCACGGTAGAGGATACGATTCCCATCCACCAATAAAGGCGTGTATTGCCCGAACATTCGCATCTCAAGACCCTGCAAATTTGCCCTGCTTGAAAAGTTCAGCACCATGATGCTTCCACACCCAGCCTCGAAGGAGTGGCACGCGTCCCTCGTTACCCCCCTTAGACCCGAGATAGGTGCCGGCGATATCTGCATTGCTGTTCGGCTGGAGAATCTCGTTACCGAGCGAGGATATTGTATCGTCTGCGAGGGCCCCCTGGTCTGCGAACTGTTCGAGCTATCTAGGATATATGGGTTCCTCCTTGGTACTATCAATGACACGCTTAATATGTTCTTTCATATAACCCTCCTGAAGGGCGTTCAGTTCGCTCATTGGTATGCCCTTATAGAACTTCGGGGGTCCTTGTTTGGCCTTAGCATTAGACTAGGAAAACATTAATGACCCGCTGAGTGAATAAACGTGAATGATGTGCTAAAAGATGAGGACGAGATAGAGCTCACGACTCCAAACGTATAAGGCGATATCGGTAGTTTTTTTGTGACGGTATGAAGGAGAAACTCAATGTAGTTGTTACCGCCTGACGTCTGTCTCTTCATTCACTTTATGGCTCAAGTCTGCCTGTGGAGTGGTCTGCAACGCAGATCTTTTGCATTCAACCAAGACACAAAACGACAAGACCAAGCAAAACCAACGTATAGATTCAAACCGCAAAACGCCCAAAGAACGGCCTATCGGATACCAGCGGTTGCCTTCTGCAACGCCCGCTTGATGCCCAACTGCGCCTTCTTCAGTTCGTCCGCCGTTGAGTCCTCGATCTCCAACTTCTCCATGGCCTTCGCTAGCTCTGCCTCAACCTGAGACTTCGGTCCCCTCTTGATCTTCATGCCGATCTCGGGGCTGGTGATGGTGGACTCGACTTGGTGGATGTAAGCCTCAAGGTCTTGCTTGGCCTCGTGACGCGAGGTGAAGTCCTTGTCGGCCTGCTTGAATTGTTCAGCGTCCTTGATCATCTGCTCGATCTCAGCGGAGGACAGGCGGCCGACGGAGTTGGTGATACCTAGGAGGACGAGGGTGGTAAGTATCTGGACAGCAAAGAAGTCCAGGGTTGAGATACGCACTGATGGATGCCTTGCGGCCCGATGCACGGTCCATAGCAGACACCTTCAACAAGCCATTTGCATCGACCTCAAATGTCGTGACGAGCTCAGCCTGACCCCTCGGCATCGGCGGAATACCGTTAAGTTCAAACTCTCCGAGCAACCTGTTGTCCCTACATTGCGTCCGCTCTCCCTCATATACGGGGAAGGTGACAGTGGTCTGGTTATCCTCGACGGTGGTGAAGGTCCTGGATTTGTTGGTAGGGATGGGAGTGTTGCGGGGAACGACCACACCGAAGATGTCGCCCTGCATGGCAACACCAAGACTGAGCGGGGCGACATCAAGGAGGACGATGTTCTCGGTCTTTTCTGACGTCTGGCCGGTGAGGACTGCGGCTTGCACAGCAGCACCATATGCGACAGCCTCGTCGGGATTGATGGATTTGTTGAGCTGGCGTCCGCCGAAGAACTCGCTGACCAGCGACTGGATCTTGGGAATACGAGTGGAGCCACCGACGAGGACGATATCGTCAACCTAGATTACGAGTCTTCATCAGTACTTGCTTCAAACTCTATCTTCAAAATACCACTACCTTCTCACGAGAGATCTTCGAGTCCTTGAGGACCTTCTCCACCGGGTCGATCGTCGACTTGAACTGCGCAGCGTTGATCTCCTCAAACTTGGCACGGGTGATGTTGGCGGAGAAGTCCTCGCCTGAGAACAACGAATCCACCTCGACGGTCGTCTGCGGCACGCTACTCAGCGTCCTCTTCGCCCGTTCGCACGCGCTCCTCAACCGCCTCAAAGCCCTGGGGTCGTCACTGATGTCGTGCTTGGACTTCTTCAGGAACTCCTTCTGGAAGAAGTCCAACAGGTTGTTGTCGAAATCCTCTCCGCCCAAGTGTGTATCTCCGGCGGTGGCCTTGACGGCAAACACACCACCGGTGATGTTGAGGAGCGAGACATCGAAGGTTCCTCCTCCGAGATCGAAGATGAGGACGTTCTTCTCGTTTTTGGTTTGTTGGTCGAGACCGTAGGCGATGGCGGCGGCGGTAGGCTCGTTGATGATACGGAGAACATCGAGTCCGGCGATGGCGCCGGCATCTTTTGTGGCGAGGCGCTGAGAATCGTTGAAATAGGCAGGGACGCTAAACGCAAACCCTAGTGAGTACGGGATTACACGAATCCCAGCGTTTAACGTACGTGATGACAGCCTTCTTGACGGTCTTGCCGAGTTTAGACTCAGAGATCTCCTTCATCTTGGTCAAGACCATGGATGAGATCTCCTGCGGGCTGAAGGTCTTCTCCTCGTTGAGGTAATCCACCTTAATGAAAGGAGAGCCGTCCTTCTCGACGACCGCAAAGGGCCAGTGGGTCATGTCCTAGAAGGATTTCATGATAAGCCATCAAATCGCGCGTTTAAGATGAGCATGTCGTGTACCTTCTTCACGTCCGGGTCGCTATCGGACAGTACGCGTCAGGTCTGATAGAAAGATGATATTCATGTACGTTGCTAACTACTCACTCGTAACGACGACCAATGAGACGCTTGGCATCGAAAATCGTGTTCCGGGGGTTCATGGCTGCCTGATTCTTGGCTGCATCACCAATCAGACGCTCCTCGGCGGAGAAGGCGACGTATGAGGGGGTAGTCCGGTTACCCTCTACAGATAAATGGTCCTATTAGTGATATTTTACTTGAGCGCACAAGACCAGGACACTAACGGTCATTGGCGATGATTTCCACACGATCGTTCTGCCATACACCGACACAAGAGTAGGTCGTGCCAACTGCAGAATGGATTTGTAAGCTATTGGGACCCACTATCCAGCATCCTTCTTGTATGACACTCACGATCTAAATGAAATGAAAGTGCAGAAGAGATCGTCGAAGTCAGTCATTTGATTCTAATATGGTCTAATGGGCGTTCGAGCACGCTACAACGCACCGATACCGATGGCGCCGTCGAATTCATCTTCAGCGGACATTTTGGGGTGAGGGGATCGTTAAGAGAGTTCGTGAAGGGAGTTAAAAGTGGTCTAGGGCAGGAGACGAGAGCTAAGTCAAAAACAGGCTATAAGCGCGACGCCTGGAAATTTTACCTATTGCAAGCATGCTCGGCTGCCAAATGCTTAAGTCCGTCGCCCGGGCTCTTACAGTTACATCTTGCAGCAAGAATGCGTTTGAGTATCGTGCACTCGAATTGGGCGGAGTCTAGCTTGACTGGAAAGGATTGGAAGGGGCGACTCGCTACACAGTGGAGAACATAGTGAAACGAGAGCGGCTGTGGTATCAGTTTCGCTGATAAAAAGCCACATCTTCGTGTTGAAGGGCATGAGGATTTAGATCTCATGAGCTGGGTTCCTATGGAACGGCAATAATGGGCACAATGCTGCGTACAATGGGGCAAAATACTTGATGCTCAGCTTGAGCTCTCTCAACTTCTGTGAGATACCACAAACAAGTGCTTTGCGCAATTTCACAATCAAATTTCAATCCCGAACTATCACTTGTTACCAGAGCTATCCTTCAAAGTTGCTTGGAATAATCTGGCCTGGGCGAGGCTGGACAATTAATTGGCCAGGCACGTCACCAAACACTTGTATATCCAAGTTTGCTACTCCAGAAATTTCGAGATTGACCTGTCCCATTATCGCCCAATGATGAGAACCTCAAGGCTACGGCGAACACTGCCAATGGCGCTGAGAAAAGGTTAGTTGGTGCAAGTGTGTCTATTCAATCTTCATCCTTCGCCGCTGACTGACCTAGCAGTGTCCACCGTCTCTGGTACGACTACAGTAACGCCCCTACCTCCAGATGCCACCGTCCTCGAATCTACTTCGTATCCTATACAGCCACCACCAGCACCCCCGCAACCATCATCGGATTTAGACGAGTTAATAGAGAATCGGAGATGGGAGCATTCTATATGTGAGAAGCGTTTGCATAATCCTTGTTATTTGGTGCGCTCAAAGTGCATGACCTCGGTTCAGCCGAAAGATTCAGCAAACTAGGCTCAAGTCAATCACGGGAGACCTCGTTCCAACCCCATCACCCACTCCATCGACCCGTCCCCCCAAACTCCCTTACCCTCTCAGCTCTCCTCGCATCAGGTGCTCACCTCGGACATGCCGCCTCGCGACTACGACCTGCATTCCTCCCATACGCGTATGGCACGCGCTCTGGTATCACCATCATCGACCTCGACCATACCCTACCCATGCTCCGACGTGCCGCCAACGTCGTACGTGCTGTAGCGCAAAACAATGGATCTGTCCTCTTCGTTGGCACGCACGAGACACTCCGGTCAGCTGTGATCAAGGCCGCCCAGCGCATGGGTCGAAACGGATATCAGCTCTCTACGCGATGGAAGGCGGGTACACTCACCAATGCACGAGAGATATTCGGAGAAGACCTCACCCGGGAGCAGAACTACGTCCCAGACCTTGTCGTTCTCCTGAATCCCCTGGATAACATGGTTCTCATCAAAGAATGTGCGCACAAGCACATTCCGACGATTGGTATCATCGACTCGAACGTTGATCCGCGCATCGTCATGTATCCGATACCGGCAAACGACGATAGTGTGAGGACGGCAGAGCTCATCGTGGGGATGCTGAGTTTGGCTGGGAAGCAAGGCGTTCAGGCGATGGGAGCGGCCGAGGCTACGAGGGCGGCCAATCATCAAGAGCAAGAGCCGCCACGCGATAGGCCGCGAGGCAGAAGGGAGGATTTTGAATGATTGGATGTTCTCATCTTCCGCGGATTGTCGTTGTTTAACTTATCCTCCAAGCCTCGCATGGTCTCGTCTATACCGCACTAGTTTTGAACTCGCAGAAACTCGCTCTCCCTCGTCAGATGTGAACGTTGCAATTACCCGTATAATTTCTGCTGACGAGCCAAGGTGCGAAGCCTGTTGTGCACGTTTGCTACATCACGCCAAATCTATCTGAAAACTCTGTAAAACTTCAAATCTTCTGGAAAACAACCAAGGGGCGAAGATATTTACCTTGCAAGACAGGTCCCGCCCAACCACAAAAAAGGGGGTCAAACCCAGGCAAGCCAATTTCTTGACCGTGGGGCTATCTATCGTTGTGGATCACCGAGTAGAATGTCTAAATGGTAGCTGGCGGAGACGTAAGAAGCAGGGCAAGTTCAAGAAGAGTCACCTAATGCTGAAAATCATGCATAGTCGATGGTACGAGCTTTAAGACCGCCATAGGAGCAGTCAGTGCATTTCAATACTAGAGCAGCGACTCATTGCATACATTCAACTGCTTAGCTTAGCTGCAAATCCGCTTCGTTTCCTGCCTTCCTACCACAATTAATTCGGTCTTGCCTCAGCTGTTGCCTTATGTGATCGAGAACACGCTAATATTGATATATACAGTCTTCGCGTGTGTCGGCCATCTGAGGCGCTATTGGAGTAGGAGATTTCCGGTTGGTAGTGTTCCAAGTCGCAGTCAGTGTTCGTTACTGTGAGCCCCGCTGGGTCTTCTCATAGAGCTTATTGATTCTCTTCGGGCCTGTTCATATCGGATCATGTCCGAGTCAGCTTCGAGGTTTTTTT
>WSTV01000455.1:0-21959 GCA_019632285.1 Tulasnella sp. 332 | reverse complement strand
AGATACATGGAGATGTGGGATTGGAGAGGGCCTCTGTATGACAGCCACTAGAAGCCACTAGTTCATTCCCTAGAATATCTGAATCAGTGCAAAATATAGAGGTATAAGGCATCAAAACTCACTTGAATCTGGAGTCGCCATTAATCCCGATCGCACCGCCTACGGCCACCCCAAGACCAATGAGTTCTCCGATGAAATTGCCGTTCGCATCTTTGAAGTCAACGGTCGCAAATCCTGCACCTGACCCGCCAAAGACAACAGCAACCATAGTAACTCTGGATGAAGATGACTTCAACGAGTCCCCTTTGGTATTCAGCAGACCAATCCCACTGCATTCACCGAAGCCTACACCCTAGGACGATCCACTGCCTGAGACGCTTGTGCTAAGAATATTGACCTCAAGACTCGTGCGGATGACAACGGCTTTAAAGATGAAGGAGGCCTCAAGGGCTTCCTGAGTGCTGGGTTGATGATCCATGGCAGGCATTTGCTCGGACCGCAGGGACTTTCTAAGCTTGCCGTTGTCGGTTTCCTTGAGCCAAGCCTCAAAACCAGCCGAGCCTCAAATTTTTTCGATGTCTCGAAGGGCAGCGAGTATGCCAAAATGAGCAATAAGATTCGAGCCAATTTATTCAACATGATGAGGGACTACTGACCGCTTGGCATTCTCGTCATCACTGCCAAGAAGTCTCATGATGGAATTGGTGACGGGAAGGTGTAGAGCGTCCTCCTGAGCGATGCCTGCATCAGACATTGTATGTATGAGATACAGAGTTGTAGAGATTAGTGCGAGATTAGGTCAACAGATGGTGTTGTCAAATCAAACCGTTCTAGACAAGGACATTATATACCTCGTAAGCATGGTGCGTGCTGTGCTCATCGGCATCCTATCCCCCCCATTTTTGTAATCAACAAAGGCGCCTATCATTGGCGGTCGTTCACTGCTTACCGTAAATGCCTGATGCTAGGCGCCGTCCTTGGAGTCCCGGCATTGAAAAATGGCCACCGATAACCCTCGTTCCGAACGGGTTTTATCGACTAAAAAAGCGCTCAATCGGCGTGCAATCGAGGGAGCCTCGATTCAGTCACCAGATGGCTACCTGACCCCGGAGCTCCGCGCGCTCCAACACGAGGACCTCGCATTCTTCACTATTTCGGTGGCGATGTCGATGTCGCCGATGTCGACGCGAAAAATGATGTCAAAAACCAACAAACAAAAGAGAAAAAGAAGAAGAAATATCAGCCAGGCACAAAAAAGAGACCCGAACAGCATTCCTTGGATGTCAGACCAGTGCTTGTAGAGATCCTTGATGTCGCCCATCGAGGACAGGCGAATATATAGTGTCTTTCATTGAAAGCCGGACTCGTGCGGTTTCTTCTCATAGTACGGGGTAATAATGGCAAGCGAAGACTGCTATTAGTCCATATGTGTGATACCCCGACCGCTTGCCGCTCGATGCGGATAGAGGTGAGCGTTGACCGGCACCAAATGGGCGTTATGCGCAGCCGCAGTACAACTCCAGGACATTACTGCTGCCTGGAAAGGGAACCCGAGCCCATCGAAGCTCGGCTTCGTCGCGCCCTCTGACACTTTACATGCGCCTATTAGCCCTCTGGATCTGGGTAGAAAATCCGCGAGAGTCCGGTGTTTATGAAAGACACGGTAGAGTTGCGCCAAAACGGGAGAAATGATGAAGTAGGCAAGCAAGCTGACTCAGCTTCGGCGTTTTCTTACCGACCTGATGTCAACCACCACCGTCACTGCATTGACAAGCAGTGCAGATCAGTCTCTCTCACTACCTGCGCTATTCTCTCGCGCACTCGAATCTGCATCCAATGCGTATCACCTCTCCTCAATCGAAGACGAGACGCAGGTGAATGCCGAACGTCCAACTATCGACTCACATTTATACCCACATTTCCGTCATGTCCAGGTCCTCTTACAGTCGTCTATATCAGATTTGAAGAGTATAAGCTATAGGATCAAAACACTTTCCCTCTTTAGCGAGAACGAGACACTGGAAGAAGTTGCGACGAAGGATCTCGTTTACCTGTTCGTGTCTTATGCGCTTGGAGAGGCACTCGGCCGAGCTCGGGCTGTTGGCGTTGATGAGAGGATGTCAAAGTTATTGGAATCGCAGGTACGTGTCCGGATATTTTGAAGAGGGATATTGCCCAAGTGGGTTCGTCGTTTACTTATGGTGAACAGACCCAATTCCAGGTTTTTGTTCGCCTGCTGGAAAACTACGAGGTCTTGCCGGAGGAAGAGAGAAAGCTATATAGGAGGACTGGAGCTAGTAGTGGTGGGACGACGCTGAGCGATGCTGCACAGAGGAGGGAGACCAAGATCAACCAGTACAAGAAGGAAAAGGAGCTACGAGCCAAAGTCATGGCGAGCCCCGGACTGTTATGGCCCATATCTCTCTTATCGAACCGTCTAACACGCTTTGCGCGCATTTATTAGGCCCTTCGCGCTCGTAGAGGTCAAGCCGACATCGATTCACCTAACGACTTTGATCTCATTGCATCCTTGCTATCAAAGCCCTCTACGAAAGTGAAGGTAGGACGCGGAAACCACGACACACAAGATCAGGGCGAGGATGATGATAATGAGGATGACGAAGACGAAGACGCCGCACGTGAGATCACGCTCGTACTCCTCCGACTGATATGGACGCAAGCGCTATCCCAGCTTGGGAGTATGAGGCAGGAGATAGACTTGCTTCAAAGCACACCACGAGAGGATTTTGGCCCTCCTATGAACTTGAATGATGGCAGAGATCGCGATGCTACAGTTGATCGGACTTGGCAGCTGGATCGGGTATCTGTGGCTGGTGGTCCGGACGGGAGAGGGCCGTTGATGGATAAGGAAGGCCGGGTTCGTGAACACCATCTCATTCAAGTCATTCCAGCCTTTCCCATCAAGCTTATGCTTTTCATGTATCCAGCCTTTACGCCCATTCACGATCCTACCATCTGGTGCGGCAGCCGAACGCGCCCGGTTCCAGAGTGAAGTGTTCAGACCAGACCATCGCCTACCGACAATGACAATGGACGAATACCTCGAGGAGGAGAGGAAGAGGGGGAAGTTCATCAACGGTGGAGGGTAGGTCTGGCCCCCCTCGCTGGTCCAATTTTTTTTTACTGATAGGTACGGCGAATGGTTTCGATAGCGCTGCTTCACAGGAAGCGCCTACGACGTCAGAGCAGCTTACGATGGACTCTGAACAAGATGGGACTATGTTCGCGGAAGAGAGAGGAGAGGAGAAGAGGTTAAAGGATGAGAAGTGGGCGCAGTTTACAGATGCGAATCCGAAAGGTTCAGGGAATACTATGAACAGGGGATGAAGATTGATATTTTCGGGTGATGTGTGTAGGTGGTGAATGCATTTGTCCATGTAAATCTGAATTGTAATGCGAAGCGTTGGGATATTGGTAATGATCTTTCATCAAGTCTGCAGCTTGCAATCCTGTTATTCCGAGACAAGCTGAGAGGACAGTCAGAAGCACAGATATGTGATGAGACGACAGACAGGACGGATACAATGTGTGGAACCGGGCCAAAATCGATACATATATGCTGATCCGAACAGATAACACACCACAGAAACGACACCCGCTCTTCCTCTCTAGCAGTTGCAACCAGACGCTTCCGGAACTTCCGCTGCGTTGGCCTTCACGTCTATGTCTGTCGGTGAGATTATGGCAATGAGCTTTAAAGGGCTGAGTGAACTTGGCCGGATAAAACACGTACTTGTATTCGGCGCATCTGCTGCAGCGCCTTCCTTCTCCATTCCAGGCAAAGACATTGCGATCTTCTTGAACAGGCTCTTGACGTTGTGTCCGGCCTTTGCCGATGTCTCCATAAACAGAATAGACAGTTCTTGTGCTTTAGCAGTCGCTTCGTCATGGGTCACCTTTCTGCATGTGCAGATCGCGCACGCTGAGTACTCTCCAGTGATTTCTTAATGCCTGGGGAGACTTACCGCTTGTCAGACAAATCAGCCTTGTTCCCCACCAAGACAATGATGACATCGTTCCCCCGCTCTGAGCGTACATCGTCTATCCATTTTGTCGTTGATAAGAAGGAATCCCGATCTAAGTACAGTCAGGCGCGGGTCAGTGAGTTTCTGGCTCACGTTATAAGGCGAAATCTCACTTGTGATGTCAAATACAACGATCGCGACCGACGAGTCTCTTATGTATGAAGGGATCAGGGATCTAAATCGTTCCTACAACCAATCCGTCCCCGTTCTCTGTTTAAATTACGCCGTGACGGGCAGTGAGAGCGGGAGGCGACGGATGCAGTACCTGGCCAGCAGTGTCCCATAATTGCAGTCGTACGGTTCGATCCTCCAAATACATCGTTTTGCTCAGGAAGTCGATGCCGATGGTCGCCTGGTACGTGTTATCAAATGTATCGTACATGAACCTAGTTTTCCAATTCAAAGGGTATTAGCTTATGTGCCTACCTACCACGAGATTTTGATCATCGCGGCGCTGGGGACGTGCTCACCTGGTGATGAGAGACGTCTTCCCGACGGACTGATCGCCGAGGAGGACAATCTTGGTGCGTTTGAGAGGACCGCTTGCTGTGAACTCTGTACTGGGACTCGTCGGGCTCGCCATCGTAATAAAGGAAGAAAAAATGGAATAGGTAGGAGGTTTCGACTGACGATATCAAACGCGTGCCAGTCCAGATACTGACAGAGACGGGGATCTCGTAATTAAGGGCTAGAGTGATTTTAGAGAAGGTGTCCGTTTGACCAGTGTGATGCAGCATCACGCGCCTTTTAACTTTTCATTCTCTCGAACATCAACCCTCGCGCAGGATCCGGTGATCTCTTAAGCTTAAAGCTCATCCTTATATCCTTATCTTCCCCCTTTCTCTGGAAGCTCCCACTTGAGCACAAGTCCACAAAACACCACCGGGACCCCGTCATCCCCCACTCCACCATGTTCTCCACCTCAAGACATATCAGTCGCCCGCTCAGGCTGACCTGCAGACGGTCAATGGAGACTTACACTCGAAGAACGCCGCCACCTCCACCCGCCGAGGTAGCATCTTTACTCCAAGGCTACCACGGCCAACCTCCACACAGCGTCCCACTTGCCCAAGTCGTCTCCTTCGGCGAAGACCTCTCCCCTGAATCCGTCGTCGCTTCCGCCCACTTTGTCCTCTCTGAGATCCCCAGACGGCTGGCACAGAGAGTTCAGTCACTTGATAACTTACCGTTCATTGTGGGCACAAACCCGTTCATTGGGAGGATCCATGAGCTATATCAAGATGGTTTCAAGGTCAGTGAATGCTCACCGACTTACCAAAGCGCCAATTTGTTGACGAAGAAGCTTGGATCTATTTCTAGACGCTGGCAACATATCCGGCTCCGCAGAATATCGAGGAAAATTGGGCGTTCACAAGGCGGTTAGAGGAGCTCGTGGGTGCGCATGCAGATGACATTCCTATCATGGCGAAAGGTATGTCATACCACACCCTCCCAATAGCATGTCTCTCTACCCTCTGAACGAAAAGCTCATTTGCTTGGCGTCCCTAGGCTTCAAAGAGTGCGCCAGGTACATGACCCCAGAGAAGACCTCGGCATTCCTCAACTCCGCCATTCGCGACCGGATAGCTTTGCGGCTGATCGCTGAACAGCATATTTCCATCTCCTACAGCTTGCGTGAGGGTGGCCGCGGCAAGTCAACAAAGACCGTTGGGGTCATCGATAAGAAGACCTCGCCGAAGGCTTTGATCGGCATGTGTGGTAGGTTTGTGTCCGAGTTGAGCGAAGCTTCGCTCGGGTCTTGCCCGGAGGTGAAGCTCGAGGGACAGTTGGACGCTACCTTTGCGTGAGTGCGAGAACTCCAGTTGCTGTGGAGGCATGGACGATATGTCTGACTTGGTGGCGTAGATACGTCCCTGTACACCTCGAGTACATCCTCACAGGTTCGTCTCAACCTCACATAAGCAAGCTTAACATGTCAAATGACTTCCCGATGATTATCTCTGTTCGATAGAGGTTCTGAAGAACTCATTCCGAGCAACAATCGAACGTCATGGCCACTCTTCCTCCTCACTACCACCGGTAACAATCACGATCTCCCCATCATCCATCCCTTCTTCACCTTCCCGTCCCGCATATATGTCTCTACGCATACGAGACCAAGGCGGAGGGATCTCTCCCGCGAACTTCCGCAAGATCTTCTCATACGCGTTCACCACCGCGGGGGAGTCTTCGGTATCTGATCCATTTGATGAGGGCATGGGTGGAGGTCCTTATGCCGCGCAACATGTCGGGGGATCTGCTGCGATTGGTGGAGGAGACTCGACGGGTGGAGCAGGGAATATGTTTGGAGAGATCACGGGCAAGGGTGTCCAGGTTGGTCTGGGAACTTTGGCAGGATTGGGTTATGGGTGAGTTGATCTTCTGAGATCTTCTTAGACGCTACCGCATGACCGTTGCCTCATTCCATCGACCCCTTCTTCTCCCTAGGCTCCCTCTGGCCAAACTATACTCCGAATACTTTGGTGGCGGGTCAGGCCTAGAGTTAGTCCCGCTGGATGGATTTGGTACGGACTGCTTCATCAAGCTTCGTTCCTTGGAGAGAGGAGGAGATGAGGTCTTGATATGACTCTGACGATATCTCGCGTCTGGTGTGTGACAAGTATTTATTTGTACCAGAACCACTAATGTATCTACTTTAGTTCGAGATGCTTGCATGAAATAGCGAGGAGGATTCCGTATAGCCGCATAAGTTCTGGAATATCAATTCCAAGACGTTGGCTTCACTCTACCTACTGGCCACCGCGCGCAAACATAGTTGCCTATTCATTCAACCTGACCTCAATACTAGATATTTCCAAGTCAGATACTGCAGGTTCCGCAAGTATTCTCAGTTCGTCTCACGCTGCGGGAGAGTTCTCCCGATTGGTCAGAGTATCTCGGACCGGGTTCATCGTGGTTTAACTGGAGAATGGGAAGTTCTCCGTCATCTTGTCGGCACTTTGACCTGTCAAAAAATCTGCACTACCTGCCAATCAACATCACTCCCCGACGCTCCGGTGGCATCGCTGGTTTGGTTTGACATGTCACAAGCGCTTTCGCTTCTTCCGGGTCCACCGGCTTCGCACTCTGATTGGGCAGGCTCCAGTGGACAGCACATGACGAGATCTTATATGCGTCTAAACCTATGACCTAGGAAGTGCTCGTCGAGGAGGTATAAAGAAGTTTTGAGCCTAGCTGTCGTTGGATTATCATCACACCAAGCTACTCATCCACAACTTACACAATGCGCTGCTCTACACTCCTCAGCTTGGCTGGCGTCTTCGCTAGTACAACTTATTCAGTCAATGCCTTTGTCAAGGTCCGTTTATCGAACCTCTCCACTCATCAACAGAATCGCAACGTCAATGTTGATAGCCCCCCTCGCCGCCATTGTAGGGCGTCAATCAGCCTTGGGGGAACGGCCAATATGGGCACTGGTTCACCACGGGATACGTCGAGACTGATGTTGCTAGTAAGTTATTTCAGCGCATGGATAGCAGAGTGTGCTCTTGACTCCTTTGACAATCAGATACATTCGCCGCTGCTCAGGATATCGGCGCAGCATGGGTCCGCGTATGGATGTTCGAAGGAAGCCAAGGCTTGACGGTCGACGGCAATGGATATATAACGGTGCGTTGGTACTTATTCGACCCGAAGATATCCTCCATCTTGATTGATTGAGAACTCTACCGCTTCCTTAGGGTATGACGACTCAATTCCAGGACAACTTCTGGAACATGCTGTGGTATGCGAACTACTACGGCATCCAAGTGTACCCCACATTCTTCAATTACCCTCCCGGGACGTGAGCGCCTCGATATCAACTCAGCTCCTGGGCGCTTGCGCGACTGCTTACACGGTGTCTAAATCAGATCCAACTTCAATGTCGCCAATTTCTTCACCAACAGCGCCGCGCAAACGTCTCTCGTCAACAACTTGATCGTGCCTCTGTGTGCACAGTGGGGAGCCCACTCTAACATCATTGCTTGGGGTGAGTCGCTTGCGCACGCTAATTATTCTCATACATCCAACATCTCACCAAATATATCATCGCCCTATACAGAGCTTTACAATGAGCTCAATGGATTCGCTAATCCCTAGTGCGTACGCTCCATACACAACCTAACTCTGATGTCGAGTTCATGTCGTTTCACTCCTTCATAGCTTCAGTGGCGGTAACGTCGTCGCCATGTCGGCTGCCCAAGCTTGGGTCAAGGCTACAACTGCTGCGTTGAAACAGCACTCAAGCAAGCAAGTTTCGGTCAGCCAAATCATGATTTCTGACTCGTACCACCCCGTGGGGACTAGCAACAAAGATTACGTTGGTCTTGGCCTTGATTGTGAGTTTTCGGGCGACAAGTCCTCGTTCATGAAATGATACGCTGACCTTCAGATTGATGTAGTCTACAACATCCACGTCTATAACGATGCCGGAACCTTGCCAGCGGCGTCCGCATTCGGACTCGACAAACCTGTGTACCTCGGTGAGTTCGGTGAAGTCACGGCGTCGGGCGACCAACACCAGAACGACGTCGTCTATAACTTCATCAAGGCTGCACAGTCTGGCGGATGGGCCGGGGCCTTGTATTGGTGTCTTGGTACGGCTTCTTCGCTAACTTATCAACACATAGCATACACGAAAATACTGACCTCGTTGAGTGCTCCATTCCCGTAGGTTTCAAAGGCGATTATCAGCAAAATCCTGCGACTTCGTGCCCCGATTCATCGCTCATGTACTCGCTCTTCAACTGCGAGGGCGCCGAGAGGCAAGCATATACCACCTTCAAGTATTTGTAGTTATGCTATACAATATACTTCGAGGAAGCTCATCGCTCTGGGGATATGAGCCAGCGACTTTTGGCAAGATCCTCATGCGCGCTCTTGAGGTATCAGCTTCAACGACCTTCCTTCGACCACTCAACCCGTTTTGACTGCTTTATAGTCTCATTGCTTGAACTTGGAGAATCAGTCTCGCAACTCGGGCTGCGCATTCCAAAAGGGCTCAAAGACCATACGGCTGTGGTAATGATGTCCATGAACAGTTACATTAATCAGCTAACTGGAAGCTGTCTGTTGTACTGAAGTCATGCCGTTTCAGCAGCGTCCAGCAACCTCAACGGCCCCTCGCATTCAACCTGGGATCGTTTCTTCTCACCTAGGACACTTGCAGCTTCTCCATCCGTCGAAGCTGGAGCTCCATCGTCGTTCAGAGGTCGCTTCGGCGATCCCGGTGAAACGTCATCCAGATTAATCCTCTGGGAGTCCTGAAATCTTCTGCCACCCCTCTTCATTCCGTACCCCACTCCGAAGGGTATTTTCTCTGGCATGCTTCGATCCTCTTTATTCCCCTTCTTGTATCGGATGAGCCATTTCCATCTATGCAGAGCGGAGAGCCCTGCGGTGACGATTGTGACGAGACCTAAGGCGCCGGTGACGCCAATGGCGCCATATGTCTTTGGAAGGCGATTCCAAGCATAGGCCAAGACACTGACGGCGAAGAGGATGACGGACCATAATAGGAATGCGACAGGAAGAGAGAGGAACATGGCGAGAATGTCTAGGTCGGCTTTGAAGATAAACTCATCCTTTATGAATGAATAGCGTGAAGGTCAGCGTTATGCGTGGCAGTGGTCATCATGGAACACACCATAACAGCTTGCATGTCGAAATTATTTGTGAGTTGTCTCTGTGATGAAAAGGTTTAAGCCGACGTGACTTATAAGTTTGCATATTTTTCTTTCAGATACCTGATACCTCCAGACAAACGCAACGTCAACGGTGATGGAAGCCAACGAGAAGACCAAGGAGATGAGGATGGTCGCTTCAGTAGTCGCCCCCAAGTTTTCAACAGACAAAAATGCTACGCTGGCTGATAGGATCAAAGTGGACTGGGATGTTGTAGGCTATGCGTCAGAGCAGTTGGACACAACGGAAAGATGACCGCACGAACCAACAGAATCATCAGATTCCATTCTGCGACCAAATCCTTCAGGAATCCGTCCATGGCCTGCTGTTGCTCAACCCAACGTTTGCTGGAAACCCACTGTAGAAGGTCGAATGCGAAGAGAACGAGGAGGCGTGATTGAGCAAGACGGATGTATATTGGGACTTTGGCACTACCTGTGTCCACTCAGCCCTCCCTAAGCGATGCTTATACGTAATGGGGGCGCTCAGCAAGGCTGTGAACAAAAGTGGGCGAAGGAACAAGGACCAGATTATTGATACAGGGTCAAGTGTGTCGCTCGTACTGATGTCCATCTTGCCGCTTTGCGTTGGCTGTAGGAAATTCATGTTGGGCTGGGAGGCTGCATAGCTATATATCAGGTCATGTTGTTTTGTTAAGAGCCCGGGGATAGAAGACTGACATATGACCTTGTGTACACCGTTGATGAACCACGATTCCAGCGGCCGTAGGTCGTTAATATCGGGGAACGCGTCTACAAACATGATTCGTATGCTCGTCACAAGGTTGAAAGAGAGAGGAGGCAGCTGCAAGTCGCTAACTCACTGATTCGCGTCCGCAGGATCGTGATCATTGCGTCTACATCGGTCACACGAGAGTCTGGGTATCCACTCAGGAGGTGAGCTTGAAGCGTACGAAGAGAGATAGTTAGTGAGTGATGGTCTGAAAGGTCCAAATAGCTGAAGTATATACCTAACCTCCATCGTGTGAGCTCCATCAAGAGTTGAAGTTCGGCATGCACTTCGAAAAGCCAGAGATTGGTGAGGTGTACGTAAAGTGAGGTTACGCGTTGTATTCGTTCCAACTCACATTGAGAGTCTGGGGATCCCGTCCGTCTCCTCGATTCAAGAGCAGAAGGTACCTTTGTACTTCCTGTATCTATCCGTTCTCGCATATTGGCCGATGCGGTCAGCGACGGAGTCGTCGTCTTCGACTGAGGATCTTCTTCACGGATATCATCGCCATATTCCCTTGGTTTAGTCCAAGATAACCGCGGCCGACCGTCGAGGAAGAAAGGACGACCATCTGGTGTGACATGGCTGTGGACTCCATCAGGCAGTGCTTCATTCAGATTGCTTCGAGGATCATCCCAGCTGGCCGGAAGAGGTCTGTAATCTATCCAGAAGACTCTTCCGTCGGGATCGACACGAGACTCGACGAGTGGTTTGATGCTGTCGTCCATGGCTTTACGGTGATCGAACAGAGGTCAATCGAATCTAACCGTTCAATCCTTCTTAGGTCCCTGTGGCGTTGCCGTTAAGAAATCTGACCGTGGCAGATGCAATCAACCGGAGAAAAATCAGTCGAAGCAAGCGCCTCGTGAAGCACAGCGAAGTAACTGAGGAACAGCTCAAGGAAAGGAGGAAAGGAGGGTTTATTTTGGTAATGTGCACAAGTTGCCGGTTCCTGGTATGGTCACCGCGTGATATGTATGTCCACACCACGAAGCTTCATGCTGCCATGAGCCGGACATGAGTGCATGTTCTAGCATATTTTTCCTTCTTGTAGTGTACGGATATGAAAAGATGGCAAGGTCGCTGCAGTCTTTCGGAAAAGCTATGTAAAACACAAGTGAGCTGTTCTTCCTCTCCCAATGATCTGGTGCTTGTCAATTTCCCCCCCCTCCCCGGGTCATCTACAGGTGGAAATAAGGCAGGTGCCTGGAGATATATGCACTCAAAGTCACGTACGTATAGTGATTTGGACAGCAACACTGCCATGACGCAGCACGTACTCTACAACCATCTTTTCCGCGGCGTCGCCTCCATGACCCCCTCAAAAGCAATGGGTCAGCAAGCGACTCAAAAATCTGGTACGCTTTTAAATATCTTTCAGAAATGACCCTTCCCTCCCTCATGCATAACCTTCGGGTGGTGACTGGGGAAGAATGTACTTTGAACGGGGTTTCGAAATACTGATCAAAATAGCTCCGATTCAGCAACGAATACTCCCTCAAACGTTTCATGGGATCACCCTTGGACTCGACCTCAGATAGAACGAGTGTCAAGTGCGGAGATCTCTTAGGCTGGATAGTAGCGCAAAGTCGTCCCTAAGCTAAGGGATCGCGATAACGTCTTAGCTCGCGCCCTCTCCAAGATCGGCGTCTCCACTCATTGGATGGATGGATATGAAAAGATGAGGTCACAAGAAGAATCGGATGACGGAGTGGCCCAGACCCACAGAACGCAATATCGATACGCTGACACCCTCGCTGCCTTCGAAAGCACATGCGAGCTATACAGAAAGTTGGATAGTCGTCCTGACTGGGCGAGGTGTTTTGGGCATGATCGGAGAAGTTCAGAGTCCGATAAATAGGTATGCATAGGCAGCAGCAGATCAATCCAAAGCCTCCCAACTCTATGAAGAAATGGGTGGTCAACTCCAGATCGTGCAGAGCCTTGGTATGGTTGGCGAGGTCCAACGCTTCGCGCCCTCCGGCCCCGATAAAGCTCGGGTGGCCTACAGCAAGTCGTGCCAAGTCCACCGAAACTTTGTAGATCGGTCCAAGATCATGTACCGTCTCTGTGTGGTCGGGGAGTGTCACCGTTCCATGAGTCGATACAAGGAGGCGCGGGTACAGCATAAAGAGGCAGCAGGTGTATACAGATAGATAGGCGATCCACTCAGCATCAAGATGATGCTTGAAATGATTCAAGTAGCCTAGCGTTTTATACTAAATCTTTGTGGCCAACGAGATCCAGGCGTGGCAAGTGAGGTGGTGGAGGAGCCAGCACAGGAATCAGACGACGAATCATCTCGAATAAATCTCGAGCGTTGTGAGCGTCTCCAAGCTGCAAGAGAGCTTCAAGATTACCGGATCAAACGTCGATACGACGAAGCGCGAGAACAATATCAGGGGGCGTTTCGAGTCTATCGTGAGCTGAGTGATCGACCCGGCTTGGCGATGTGTCTCTGTAGAATTGGCGATGTCCACCATCAAATGCACCAGTATGATGACGTGTGAGTTGTATACAATGAAGCCTCCGAAGTCTATCAAGAAATTGGCGATCGGGTCGGGGTCGCGAAAGCTTTCGATATCAACTTAGGGTGCCAGCGGATGCGATTTCGGTATCAGGACGCATTCTCAAGCTACTCAACAGCAAAGGAGCTTTACGAGGGACTATGGTTGACGATTCAAGCTTCTGGATGTTCTCGGATGATGGTCAGTGTATCTCGTTAGTCTGTTATGTATAAATGGAAGCTCTGCCCGTCGTCACAATCATGTAAAGCAAGCCCAACGAAGATGGGTTTGGCGGTCTTGCATATACAAGAGCATCAATTTGCTTGACCATAGGTAACGAAGCCGACTCAAAGGACAAGGCCGGTACCTGTTCCTGAACACGCGATTCCCTGGCTTTGCGATCTCGACTGGGACTCTGTCAACAGCTCACTTACAGATATCATTATCCGCCTTCTCATTACTTTCGCTGTGCTCAATCTTGTCTTTCTTGCTCGACCATGGACGATCCTCTCACCTTTGTGAGCCCGGAAGGCATATACACTCAGATCGAGGAGCATAAGCCGCCTGTGCTACACTCTTATTTCTCGACACAAAATGCCACATCTCCAACAGCAGCTCAAATGGCGACCAAGATCTCTGTTGTTGCTCTGACATTCCCGGCGATCCGGCAACCCTCCTCTCAGGCCTTCACTTCCCTCCTTGGTGGCAACAAGACAGACAAGCAGGGTACCAAGAAGCTGGCAGCGTCCGAAACTAAGCACCAACCCACATTACCAGCGGTACAGGATAAGGATGAGAGCGAGTCCAGTGGCGAGCACCCGAACCTCAATGCTGATGATCAAGGCGACAATCCACCGAGGAACCCCTCCCCTACTCCAGCCGTAGAGCATCCTCACCCTGTCCTATTTTCGCCGACACTCGGAGCAGGGCTACCAGCAAAGAAGAAGTCGACGAGGAGCAAGCAGAACCTGAAGACCACGACGAGCAGCTTTGTAACGCGATATCAAGCAATGGAGGGATTTAACAAGCATTTAGCGATGAAGACGGGTGATGTCAACTTCATGTTCTATCACTCTGGAAAGAGTTTTTATATGACCGAGGTGGAGACGGGGAACAAGTTGAAGGCATGTAACATGCGCACAGGCTAAAGTCGCAATACACTGACTGCGTGTTTGATCTAGGAGCCGCTAATACGCATCACATTCAATGCATGGCCGACTTGTCATGCAGTCAATCAGTCGACCGCGAATTCCTCAAGCCTTGATGTCGTCATTGGATTCAATACTGGTGATCTGATGTGGTTTGGTTAGCAAACCCAATCGCCTGTTGTCTTTTGTATATGGCTGATCATCAGCGCGTCACAGATCCCATGAACACTCGATATCTACGTCTGAATAAGCAAGTGAGGCTGCTGTACTCATTAAATATTGACCACTCTGACAACCCTCCGTGGACTGTTTAGGGTTGCATCTCCTCATCACCTTGCACTGCGATCCGCTGGGTCCCAGGGTCCAGGACGCTTTTCCTCGTGTCTCATGCAGACGGGACGATCGTAGTGCACGACAAAGAGCGAGACGACGATGCCAACTTTACACCCAGTACGCCCCCAACAGGGCCATCAGCCACCTCGTCCCCCCTGTTGGCAGCTCAACCCAGCCCATCAATCATGACGCATTCCACCGTGGATGACAGTACAGCTGTCACATCCCTCGACACGCCTGTCGAACCATTACAATCGACCCCCTTTTCATTCACGGGGCTTGGACGGCATCTGCAACTCCCTACCACGACTGCCAATCGTTTAGCATCATCGTCCACGATGGCCGCTACGACGTCTTCGTCTCTCCCCGCATGGGATCCAAATGAACAGATGTGGGTAACTCGACCGGGTGGTGCAGGGGATGGGTCAGATGTGTCTGTGGCTGATAAGGAAAAGGAGAAGGAGATGGCGTTGGCAGCAACGAAGAATCCTGTAAGCCATTGGAAGGTGTCAAAGAAAGGGATCGTTGGTGTGCACAAAGCAATTTTGATCGCCATTGAGGGAGGCAGTATGCTGATGGAACCCGCTTTCTTAGACTTTGTGTTCTCGCCTGACGTGCGATATATCGCGATCGTCTCGGAAGATGGCAATTTACGTGTAGTTGATGCTCTCACTGAGACGTGAGTGCCCTGTCACATGTATATTTACCCGACATTAGACTCATAGAAGCGTCAATAGACTCGTCGACACTTACGCATCATACTTTGGCTCCTTGACCTGCGTTGCATGGTCGCCGGATGGACGTTTCATTGCTGTACGTACTCCATTCAGGATTCAAGCCAACCGCTCTCCATTCATTTTGACGACTTGTTCGACATCGATCATAGGTCGGAGGGCAGGACGATCTCATCACCATCATCTCTCCGCACGAGCAACGGGTCATCGCCAGGTGCCAAGGGCATGTGTCCTTCGTCGCTGGTGTCGCATTTGACCCAGTGCGTTGCGACGGACGGAACTATAGGTTTGCAAGTGTGGGGGAGGACTGCAGGCTCCTTCTTGTTAGTCGAGATCTTTGACGTCTCTTCAAGATCAGCTGCTTACTAGGACATACTTTTTTTTCGGTTGGATAGTGGGACTTCTCTAGTGGCGCGTTGCACAGACCGCGGCTTCTCACAGCCCAGCAACATCGGTCATCTGTATCATCTCAGCATTCTTTGGTGCTTCGAACTATGTCGACTGGAGCTGGTGGGGGGAGGGGTAGCTTTGAAGCTTATGACTCCGTGTCAGGAGTGATAGGTGGTCCGTTTGAGCACGCGACTAACGCTTCCAAGTTCCATCCTGCACCTTCAAGGAAGGAGGTTTCGCTTGTTCAGCCCATCCTGGTGAGACGGAGACCAAATTCTTTACGCATCATTCTATCGAGATGCTGATCCGTGATTATGAACCTCATAAAACATAGTCAAAGGCTGTCGAGGGTGATCTCTTGTCATGCGTCTCTGTTGTGTCGGGAGCGATTGTTGTAGCCTCTCGGCCAGGGTCCATCAAGGTTTGGAGCAGGCCACAGCCTCCAGTGCGTGGTCCACGTCGGTCAAAAGGTGGGAAGAAGAAAGATGAGGCTGGTGTTGGCGCTTCGACGATCAGCGGCGGGGGAGGCGCGGATCTTTCGGCCGTTCGGGTCGCTGGTTAACTGTTGAACGTTATATAGAAGTTTTGAGGCACTGGAAACAGATTTGGAGCAAGAGAAGCTAATTGCAGAAGGTGCTGAACGATCAAGACCGGCGTTCTGTGGCTGCTCATCAGACAGTCCAACATTTGACGACATCGTTCTACGGAAGCTCGGCTTCAACATTCCCTCCATCCTGCATCGTTCCTATTTCTAACTTCAATTGCTGTCTGCTACCATCGAGGCATAGAGCCCGGTTAATTTCTCCTACCGCTTGGCTTCTTCATAAGTTGATAGCTCAAGCCCGTCACAAACGCAAAGAGCTGAGTTGGAGGCACACATCAGAGGCCAGCAAAATATGCCTCGAATGGACCCCAGACCTATTGCGCCAGTGTTGAAGGAGGAACAACACTGTATGGTCTTGAAAGGCAAGATCAAACGTACGCGTCTGTCATCGATGTCCTGCGGCTGGACTATCGGAGTTGACAAATGAATTCACTTAGGTCAAGCCATCATATTGGAGAGACGCCCCGGCCAAGCCTATGTCCATTATCTCGATGCTGACAAGCGCTTGGATGAGTGGATATCAGAGGACAAGGTTCACTTGTTGGCTTTCCGGAAAGTGTCTCAGGTCGTTGAGCAAGGGAGCGACGGAGCGCACGATAAAACCCTAAATGGAGTGGCAAGTGGAAGCGCAGGACCATCCACTAGGAAACGAAGGCGATCTCAGGTAATCCCTGGCTAGCTCCTACAATAAATCTTTGTGAAAATCTTACGATACGCTGTCTTTCGTAGTCGCCGTCGCCTCTAGCTCCCAACCAAATTATTCCTGTCTCTCCGCTACGGAACCTCAGAACCAGGGACACACATGTTTTTGGCTCCCCTCGCAATGTATCTCCACCTGCCCACCATGATCATCTCACCACCACACAAAATGCAGAACGCGATGCAGAAGCTCTCCTGGAGCATCAAAGAATAACGGCACGTCGCAACTTTGACCAGGTCATCTTCGGCCCTTGGCAGATGAAGACGTGGTACTTCTCCCCTTATCCGACCATGGATGACGACCTCCCCGTAGGAAACTCAAATCCAAATGTTCCCACCGCGTTAGAAGCGCCACCAAATCGGAGGAATCAAGCCAGTCAAATCCGTACTGGCACCGAATCCCCAGGGCGAGGCTCTCCAGCCGTGTTCCAACCTGTTCCAGGGGGTCCTGGCGCACCTACCTTACGCGCTCATGGTCGAACCGCCGCTTTAATGGCCTCGTCTGGAGTTGGAGGAACGACTGTGGCACCCGGAGAGCCGACCAAGCTGTGGGTCTGTGATAGATGCTTCAAATACATGAGGGATGGTGTGTCTTGGGAGCTTCACAATGTAAGTCAAGCGCCGCTTTTGATCAAACTATGTGCATGTGATCTCCAGGGCTCTCTTTTGATCATGATCCTTGTCTCGTGCATACAGAAAAAGTGCCAAATTAACCATCCACCTGGGCGAAAAGTATATCAACGCGGCGCACATACTATATGGGAAGTGGATGCGTCCACCTCGCCGGCTGATAAGGTACGTCGTATGACTATACAACCCTACTGTATCCCTTACTCACCGAAAACGCTTCGCCATCAGCTATATTGTCAAAACCTCGCTCTATTCGGAAAGCTATTCATCGACGTGAAGACGATCTTCTTCGACTGCGAAAACTGTATGTCACGCTACCCTGCGCCCCGTCATGTTTGAGCGGAACGCGTTGATCTTATTCCGATTGCAAAAGTCCTCTTCTATCTACTCACGGACGCTGACTCAGTTCGTGACCACGTGCTAGGATTTTTCTCCAAGGCGAGTCGATCCTGCCACTTTTTCCTACAGAGCGTACTGGCTGATATTGATCATTACGATCTCTTGGAAAATAGGAAAAAGTCTCGTACGACGAATGGAATTTAGCTTGCATCATCACATTCCCGCCGTATCAAAAGAGAGGCTACGGCATGCTCTTGATTGAATTCAGTATGCCCTGGCCCAGCCTGATCTTAGATTCGCCACTATGGCCCTTCCGCAATAACAGACCTTACGGATGTCTAACTTCTCACCTTTTGTTTCCAGGTTATGAATTATCTCGCCGCGCCGGAAAACAGGGAACTCCGGAAAGGCCTTTATCTGACCTTGGATTGAGAAGTTACATGGCGTACTGGGTAGCTGTTCTCGTACGGTTCTTTCGGTACGTACTTCCTTCTCTCCAAGTACATGTACCGCCGTCCGGTAGAGACATCGCCTCCGATTCATTCTATAATCTTGCAGTCGTATTCTCGGTACCAATCCTCCCGAGGCCGACTCAGCAGTGATTGGGGCAGTACGCCCAGGTAGCGGGCATGTGCGTCGTATATCCGCGTCCTCTAGAAAGAAGAAACCTAAAGGGTGGGACGGGGAGCTAGATATTCTGGGTGTCGATCTTGAGAAAGAACAGTCTCAGGGCCCCTCTGTTGCAGTTGTCGAAGGTAGGCATCGTTAAACTTGTGAGGTGCTAATCGTAGGACCTGATATATTCTTGACTGCAACATAGAACCAACTTTTGGGTCGATCCGGACCACTCATACGCAGGTTCTTCCCTCTGGCGAGACGAAGATGCACCTGAATATACGATGTACGCTCATGGATATAGCTCGAGCGACGGGGCTTAGACATGAAGATATCTCCTTCACCATGGAAGAATGCGGGCTTCTGCTCCGCAAGAAGAAGCGCCAGTCAGATGTAAAGGGCAACAGTAGCGAGAAGATGGATAAAGCTAAAGTAGTGCAGATGGATGGAGTTGCGGTTGCGGCGCCTATGATGGAGAAGGAGGGTGAGGCTGAGGATGACAGAACGCCCTCTGTGATCGTGATTTCATCAGAAATGGTTGAGAAGGTGGCCACGGCGAGGGGCGTAAAGCACAAGTGCATACTGGATCCCGCACATGTCCTACTCTAACAATACTCAATGTCCTTGTGCACCCATCGACATCATATAATTAGGACAAGTAGATACTTGGAGCGGCACAACTCAAACAGGGCCGCAGGCTTTTGGTGCCTGGACACGGGCGCCAGTCCTGCCTGTAACGAACGACTTCTCTTCTCCATATCTCGCTCCATTGCTGCTCATCTTGGCACCTGTGACTCTTTGTAATCTTTCCTCTCCTCAAGTTGTTCCCTATTATCTCTCCCCCCCCCATCCCGCTGTCCCATCAAGATGAGCGAGCCATTCAAACGCCACCCAGTCTTCTATTACCCGGATGGTAACATCTGTCTTGTCGCGGAGAACACCATATTTCGCCTTCTAAAGAGTCAGCTATCCCAAAATAGTAACTTCTTCACCGATCTCTTTGAGCTCTCGGCGACCTCGAACGAAGCCGAGGAGTATGAGGGAGCGACCATCATACGCGTCTCCGACGTGCCGGAGGACCTTGTCATCGTATTCACGCTACTCTGGTGTGGCCCGTGAGTTACAGTCTCAATCACACTTCAGAATGATAGCTTGCTGAAAGCTTCTTTTGCGTTCTCAAAGCCGTAAACCACTTGAGTTTACCGCATTATGCCGTGTATTAGAAATATCCACCAAGTACATCATGGAAGACATACGCGAATGGTGTATCTCTGAGCTGAAAGAGAAGGTGTTTGTCTCCTCTGACAAAGACGCTTTGGGCCCTCTCGCATACTATGCCGGTGACAGCAGACGCCGTAAGTACATGCTCCATATGTATATCTTTGGCCAAGAGTTGGAGGCAGACATTGAAACACAAATCTTCCTCTCACCTTGACCAGCGGGACAGGTGATCCAATTAGCGCGAAAATGTGACGTGCCGGAGCTCTTACCGCTCGCCTTCTACGCTCTTGCCACGTCCATTTGGACACGAACCTCACCGGCTCTCGTCTTCGCCGACGTCGAGCATGCGGATCTCGTTCGCGTTCTGGTCGGGAAGGAGAAGTTGCATGCCTTCTGGAAGGAATTCCGTTCTAAATCGGAGGCACTAGGTCTGGATCTCAACACGCATCCATGTGTCCGGTCCGCGTCCTCCTCGCCCTGCGGCGTCGGAAAAGAATCAACCCTTCCTCTCCGAAGAGAAGCAGCCTATGCGGGCACGTTCGACCCTCTCAAGTACTTGCTCAACAAAAGCACATGGGTGGACCAGTTACCAATGTGCATGCCTTGCGCGTGGAATAACCGCACACTATGTGAGGCGACATCACAAAAGATCTTCAGTCAACTCCACACTATCTTTGATCTGTAAGTCCTCTCTCCATGATGCATTTCTTCACCACATTCGGGCGCTTAGATGGATGCCTCATGTATGTAGGCCAGTTCCGCCCGTCAAGATTACTGGGGAACTTAAGCCAACGCCGTCAAAAGCCATCCTGTGGCCATTAAGTGCAACACAGACCAACGGGGTTTTTCCTATGACCGGCTCGACAACGCCATCTCCCGCAACGGGAGCCACACTACCCATGGCAGGCTTCACCTTCAACTGGAATGGGGGGATGGGTGTGGCCTCATCAGGCTCATCAGGCGGTCATTAGGATCTTCAAGCCTCGGCACAAATCTTCCTCGATGTGCATTCGTACTCTCCGTATATCTCCCTACCTGTTCTCTCCAGTCGTTCTTCCAGCTAGCGTATCACCTCGCCCCTCCTCCGTTCAGTAGCGTATAACCCCCTAATCTTGTATATAACATTATCCTAGCTGTTGATTATTTGTGCCAAATCTAAGGCATCTCTGAACGGCTCTCCTCGGTAATTTGTAGGCTAGCTGGTTGATAGGATGTCATGTACATGAAAAAGGATTAGGATGATGACAACACAAGACGGAAGATGTATCTGTTGTCGAAGTATAAGAAACCAAGTGAGACGAACGGGTTGCTAAAGCGGTGCTACTCACTGGCCTGTTGTGCACGCCGCCGACCTCGCATCAACCAGTTGAGAGCGACCGCATCCCTAGCCGTCTTGCTCTTTCCTACCCTAGTACATTCCTGTCACAAGAGTCTAAATTAGAGACGAACAGAGCCTCAGTGCCCGACCGAAGCCCTAAGAGATCATTACGGACCCACCCAGAAACGTACTCAGCGGGTTCTCGAAGTATAATGCCCTCACCGACTTTCGGGAGTCAGTCCTTTTCCTGAGGTTTTCGGCACACGTCAAATTTTTTTAATGCCTTCTCCGGTAACGTCGTGGTTTGATTGGTGGGTTGCTGCCGCTCCTTGATCGTTTCGAGCAGTCCAGCCTTGGGTGGGACTTTGCATTTCAGACGCTGACTTTCATAATCATCGAACGGTTTCTGCACAGCTTCTGGCTCGAAACCGATTCGCGAAGCCAAATTCATGCGCGACTGCCAACTCGCCGCATTATGAATAGTGGTGCGACCTGCGTGGCAGGAGGTACAGTAAATAGGCCTTATAGGTAGGAGCGTATGCGTACAAATTACTGGTCTACTTACAGGCTGTGCTCGAGACACGGAGCTCCTATATTCCAGACAAACCATATCAGGTCTAGCTAGGGACTACGAGGGTCATCAAGGTTGAACTTTCGTCTCCCAAACAATGACAGCAATCATCCAGAAACCTCGATAATAACAGCGCTACTTTGGAATCTAACAGCGCTGTTGACTCTTCAATCAACGATGAGACTGGTGGCAACCAGAGATACAAGCCTGACACTACTGCTGACGAGACACCTGTGAACGATTCTCGTGAAAGAACTACCCGCACGCTCTAGCACAAACCCTGATTAGCTTCAAAAGCTCCTAGGATGTCGATAACTGTTGCGAAGGGGACGATAATAGAGGGCCAAGGCCAAGGATCGACTGAACCAAGAACGAATAGTCGGCGCC
>WSTV01000454.1:6412-24465 GCA_019632285.1 Tulasnella sp. 332 | reverse complement strand
AGTCTTGTAACCTGCACGATTACAAGTTCACAAGTTCCCACATTTCAAACACTATCTACCTTTGTTGTCAACAGAGGTCGCTACATACAGGTGTCGTGTCATTGATGCATTGTTGGCTATGGCATATTCAAGAGATCGAATCCTCTTATCCTTCTCCTTTACTTGATGTCGAAGATCGCCCTCCAGCTCATGGAGAGCTCGAACACTGCCCGGTGCTTCTCTCCATCCCGATACGCGTTCCGCTTTGATGACTTCCCATTCTTATCCCAGTGGGCATATTCCACAGACCACTTCGGTAGCTTGGGCGTGGTCTCCATGCCGGATGAACAGATTGATCTTATGGAGCTATGATTCTCTTCAGCCGTGGACCGACGTTGACCATAGAGCTTTCGACGCCCAATCCGACGTCCAAGAAGTTTACTTCCAGAGAGCTTCGTATCGATGATGGATTCCCCTGCGACAGGTTTTTGGTATATAGAGATGGGGTCCATTGGATGACGAAGATACTTCGCGAAGCGTACAGGACCGTTAGCGACATGGAAAGGACGCACTTGCGTTTTGTTAGAATCGATTTCGAACTCCATTGTCGCAATTTTTGGTTAGGAAGATGATAAGATCTCTACATGGTCAGGTTTCAAAAGCATGGACTGGTTGCACCACAAGGTGAGACTCTGCATCGCAGGGCATCAAAATAAAAGTAGGAAGGAGTAGAATAATATTGAATTAGCACGGACTCGTGAAGAAACGAGATGGAGCGGAAAAACCGTTAATGCTGGTGAAGGAGCCGGGGTGGGTAGAAAGGGTTTGAGTTCCTCATCAGAATCCACGGGTAACCAGGTCCATCGATTGGTCTACCCTTCAAACGTATGGAGGTGGAAGAGCCTTTCCGCGTAGTGTGGTAGGGTGTCGAGGTTTAGAAGCGCTAGGTGTGCACATGCCTCGCGAGTAGGTTCACATTGCATCCCCCATTCATCCTCTGGGTGATTCGACTTGGACCAGCTAGACAACTCATGAAGGAGAGAGAGTTCATTCAGTGCGACAGTCATCTCCTTTGCGAGGTACCAGTCTGTTCCCAACTCCCGGAGTCGTGTCTGTGCTTGAACAAAAGGAGCGAGCACCTGTCCAGCTTCTACTACATCGAGCAATATGTCAAGCTCGATCTTGAATTTCTCTAGTGTATCTAGGCATTTCCTAAGCATGTCGTGCTCAAGTACTTGCACCGATGGAGCACGCCTCCCGGGCGACGAGGTGTAGTCCTTTAACCGAATTAGAGATAAGGGGTAGCATTTAAAGCCCTGCGCCGTCCGTGCCGACCACCCAGCTAATTTTCTTGAGATTGGATAGAAGGGCCCAACGGTGGGGCGGAGAAGATAGACTCGTGCTCAAACGTTATTTGATAAGGCGCCCCCTTCGACCATGCTGATCCCTGCGACAGATCTGATTCGTGGATCGCATAATTTGAATCTGTCCGCTCAAAGTTTTGTGACCGCCCGAGTGAATCGTGAGTTTCCATCTCGGCTTGTAGTCTGCACGTGATCGCTCACGGCTGGGCCATCACCTCTAGACCCCAAAAGGGCTAGAAGGCCAGGCAACGGAGGAATGTTTTTCAAGGAACGGATATATCTCGCGAAGAGCCAAAGTATCAAAATCACAGTTAGCATAGATGAGCCGCTCGCCAATGTTTTACTATCATCGATTCCGAAGTCCAGTGTCGCAATTTTGGGTCAGGAGTATGCCATCATTTCTATGTGATCAGGCCCAAGAAGCATTGTTTGGTCGTAGCGCACGAGAAGGCCGTGCATGGAAGTACACCGTATTAAAGAGAGGAAGGAGTAGAATGATATTGAAGTGATGTCAACTTCCAACGAAGAGAACATGAGGTGGAGCGTAAGACACCTCAACACTGGGAAGGATGAAGCTAAATTGAAGAGAAACGGCTTAAAATCCTCGTTATATGTCACATGCATCCTGATCTATGGCTGGTTAGTCGATTGAGCTTATGGACGTCGAAAAGTCTTTCCGCACAATGAAGTTGGGGGCTGCTGCTCAGAACTCCTAGGCAACGCACACATCGTGCGTGAGCCCCCATTGCGTCTCCCACGCATCGACAGGGGGGCTCGGATTGTCCCAGTGGTCTGGCTCCCCAAAGAGAATGACGCCATGCATGACGATATTTATCTCCTTCGTGATGAAGTACTAATCCACCCTCAGCTTTCGGAGCTGTGTTCGTACTCGAATGAAGGAAGCCAGCGCGCTTCCGGCCTCTTCTGCATCTAGCGGTTTCTGAAGCGCCACTTCGAACTTCTCCAATGCGTCTAAGCGTTTCCCTAGGCCCTGGAAACATGGCTAATGGCGCTGAGAGAGCTCAGCTCCCAGGCGACAAAGCACAGCTCCTCGACCGAGATAGAGATCAGACGTAGAATTTGAAGTTCTGAGTGATCCGTACTGGCCACCAGCTTATCTTCTTGAGATTTTTGCAGAAAAGCACCTATACTGGGGTGATGGAGAAGGATTTGTGTCCAGATATTGTCAGACGGGGGCCCAACGATCCTCTCGATAATCAGACCAGTCAACGAATCTGACCCCAGCGGCGAGCAATTCATATCTATCCCAGTCGGCGTCTGCCATCGCCTGGACGAAGTCCTAAAGCCAAAGGACATCGCTTGACCGTGAGCTTTTGATCCCAACTCGCAATATATAAGTGACAGCTCACTATTCAGCCGTCATGAATAACCTTCTGGGGGGGGGGGCAGAAGATCGGATAATTGGAGAATGCTGTCCATATCTTTCTCAAGTTGTTCAGCAGCAATCTCGTCCCATCCTCCACAGGTATGACAGGCAGCAGCTCTGACATTCTGAGACGAGAGGGCTTTGATCTGAACCAGGATCTCTTGAGTAGCGAGTGCGTCGTATAGTTTTTTATCTCCCCAAATTGGTCAATCTGTAGATCGAGGCTTTTTGTTGGAACTAACAGCATACGCCTAGGGATCTGCTGTCGAAAATCTGTCGGGCGAGGTTGAAAAGAATGAGCCAAGCATGCTTCAGGGATAAGCGGCCATCAGTTGTCTAGGTGATCGCCATTCACGCCCTATGGTGTACACTCGCGTGGACACCTTTCAATGAATACATGTAGCGGGCTCTAGTATACAAATCTATTTCCACAGGCTAGCTGGGATCTCTTCAGTGAATTTACATTTCATCACACCCCTCCCGGAAGGCATAGCGTTGAAAGGCGTTTTAAAAGGGAACATCCATAATTGGCCACGGACACGATTTGGAGGGACCTTGACTATTTGATGGTGCAGATCACCACGTTCGGGGTCGCAAGCCCTTTGATCATCAAATAATTAAATTAGGCTCCATCAGCGAGGGTATCCGTCCGTAGAGAACAATGAAACACGGATGCGACGACGCACCTGTGAAGAGGATCTTATTCCCAAACGGCGCAGAAGTTGTCACGGCATTAACTTTCCCGCCATAATCGGCAAATACCCTCTCAGCAGTATGCTTGCTGTAAATCCAGACAATGAAAGCATGGTCAGAATATCTCGTAGCTTCATGACCATCATACTCACCCATCGCTGCTTTGAACGATCTTGAACGTCTCAGTACCACATTTGACGCCAGAAGCGACACCCTCGGCCGTCGTCGCGGAAGGAAAGTAAATTCCTTGAGCCAAAGCATTTGCATAGATGTGACCAGTCTCCAAGTCCGTGTGGAGGTTATCAAATGAATAAGGGATCTGAAAGGAGAGGGGTGAATCCGAGCAGGACGATTGTGTCTATTTCAAGAGATACCTACCTGGATGTCATCAACCAAGGTAAGTGTGTTGTCCTCATTGCGCTTCCAGATTTGCACCCCACCACGATATGTCGGAGCATTGTAGATCAAACCATTCTTTGGGCCCTAGATTTAGACAACGGAGAACCACAAGTTCAGACTAAAATGATGTTAGATAGGGGGAGTGCCTTACAAGAGCAAGCCCTATGATTGAAAGTGAGTCAGTATGATGTACATAGGTTCGGTAGCCGTGATCCCGTACCGTTGGGAAAGATCAGTCCATCAGCAGCCACCTTGCAATCATTCTCTGGGCCTGAGACGTCGCAGTAGATGATCTCGGATTTCGGCGTCAACCACGTGGTCATCAACTCCCGCATCTTCCAACCAAAATCAACATCAATCAGTGCATTCGTCCGTAAAAACCAAGAAATAAAGTGATTGAACTCACCCACTGCAGCTTTGTGGCATGGTCGTTCGAAACATAAAAGCTCATCGGTCCCACAGGCGTAAGCGTATTGGGTGTCCGGATCAAATCATGTTTGACAGTTCTAACCCATCTGACTTCATCTTCACCAGCCCGGGTCTGGAAGACCTCCACAACCGAATTCGCACCGACCTTCATCACACTCGATCTATCGAGCGGAGGGCGGTGAGAGACGAGGAAGAGGGTGAGCGCCTTTGGGTCAGTCGGGTCCTGCCAGGCCCTCATGCCGTGCGTCCAGATTCCGTGCGCCTCTTGTGGGAGACCGGTGATTTTCAGCACACGATGCTCGTATGGTGCGGTGAGCGAGAGGAGTGTGATGTGATCGGTGGACATGTCAGGAAGGGCAGTGGCGTTGTATCGGTCCATCGATGGTACCCAGAGGCCCCGGCTATGGATATCGGAGCATGCCCTGAGGGATAGAACTTCAGCCAACTGCTGGATCCTGTCAGCGCGGCTGGGTCTCACAAGTATGCCATGCCTAGCTGACGATTAACCCATCCCTCTTCGCATGCCTCTAATCCTGGAAGAGGTGAGAATGAGGTGAGAAAATGAGGACTTTCCAAGCACACAAATGTTGTAGAAGAAACATACCAGGAATAGTCACGCAGTCGTCGTTATTCAGAGAGATGGGGCTTCGGAACAGACCAAACAGGTTCAGAGTTGGGTACAATACTGCGCCGAGAGCGATCAGAACCGCTGTCAATGAGAGGAGGATTTGTCCAAGCATGTTCGGTCGAGTGTTGATGGTTTTCAGATTATGATTCGTTTCCCCTTATCAGGTTGAGAAGCCCGTGGCGTGGCATCCCGGCATAAAGTCCGCCGGGGTAGTTTGAGAAGTTCCAAAGAAGTAAACACGAGTCAGCGGGAAGCCAATGGCGGCAACCGGTCTTCTGCAATGTGTCATGTTGCCTGACAGTTACTTCCCGCAAACCACCATTAGGATGCCTCGCCGAGCGTGGCCCGTTCCGATTCCCTCAATTGAGTTCTTTGTTTTCCCCCACAACTTGTCTATGTCGGAAACACTAAACAAAGGGAATTGGTGGGGAAATCATTTGTGACTAGCACTGAAACACGTCGCTGAGGTTTTCAAATGTAAAGCAAAATATATATGGTTTGTAGATAAATTCGCCTGTGTAGCCATGGTGTAGACCCGTCGATTCTCTTGTCTACAGCAGAATTTACCCGAGCATATTGGCTGAATTACCCGAGTATCGAAATTGGCAGTACCTGAAATCTCTCAGGTTACCTCAGCATCTGTTTGCTAACCCGATTGGTTGAAGGCATGGATTGCCTTGGTCGTAGCGTGCGGTTCTGTAGGACGGAAGTACAACTTCCCTGGTAGTAGTATATAGTACCAAGGTAATGAATCTGAGATACTATGGTTCTGGGTCAACATTGATGCAGTACACAACTTTAAATTTTACCAAGGTGGTGATGACACAAGACCACTTGAGTGGCAAACTGAGTACTAAAGCACCACCAGTCACCTGGGGGTTGGATCCCCGATTTCCCAAACAGTCTGATTAGTATGTCACCTCGCCCTCGAAATGTTTTCGGCGGTCTTCGTTTATCTATTCGACAAAGAAACATTTGTCGGCCTCTTTTGTATACGAGGCGTCTAATGTCCCGCACTGGCCTGCCTTCGACCCATACAAGGGCTTTCTCTGGGACACCCAGTCCGACCGGCATAGGCTTAACCGTTATTTAACGACTCCACCGTCGATTCCGTCCATCTCATCGTTGCCGGAAATCCGTTCCCTGTCCCAAAAGCACAGCTCGCCCCTGGAATTCCTCCCATGCCCTTGGTTCCAATCATCCCAGATGCCGACAGAGGTCCCGAAGTTCGGGTCTAGAAAGCGTGGTTATCCAACATCGGTCTTCAAGGGAACGCCATCATATCACCTTCCAACTGCGAGATCTACTATCTAGCTACCCTGTACAACTGCCCCACTCTAGCAGATTGGATATTCTTCAATGGCGTAACACCGCACAACCTCTCACAGGGTGATACCACCGGGTGACCAGTTATGCTGTCCAGGTCAGATGCAAGGGCGTGGTGCGGTCCAGGATTCCAGTTTCTTCATTCTAGACATGAGTTGGGGAGATGCAGTAAGCGCAGGCGCATCAGATGCAGCTCGGCCCTCTTTATCACTGGAAGTGGATCTTGTTTCTCACAGCATCACCGCCAACGACCCGTTCACTTTTAACTTATACTCGGTCGACTTCAAAAGGCGGTCGACTTGGACGGGCAGATGTTATCGGATCAAAACATGAGCGCCGTCGGTCTCAACATGTCACAGTATCCTTGGCCGGAATTCAATGCCACGGCTTGGAGCTTGTGCGGTACAGCACTGATCGACCTCTCACATGCTCCTCTGTACTCCGTACTCCGAATGCAGGTTCTCGTCGCGGAAAACATGCTGAACACCGCCTTGGATGTTACATTAAGCATAGTCCCATAGGTATTTGCCGCCTCGATCATCACACAATTCTGCGCAGCACTATTGAGTAACGTATCCTTTGACCTAGCGCAGGACTGGAGCAATATGACCTCGGCGTTCAACTCTAGCGTCTCCCTCACAGCAACTTTCGGTTCCAAGGACATGTCTCAGTGCCTTTCTTTTTTTCAACGTTGTGCATCCTCAGCGGGGTCGTTCTCGAGCCATTGAACTACATGGATCGAAAGATAGACGTCGTCGGATACTCACGCCACGTCCACCATTTCGCTCAACGTCAAACTGGACGATTCCACGTCCCCCGTGACTAGAAGCGGAGGACGCAATGACTTCAGAGTAGCTCAAAGCGGATCACGCATGCTGGGCCGGTGTCAAGTACGATCTTCGGCCCCCTACTGCCGATCATGATGTTCTTAGCGAACAAGCTCCCGGTAGTTGTGAGACAGAAGCGGGAGCATGACCCATTTGTGATCGATCAGGGCATCCATGCATATAATTCATACGTGCGGTGGCGAAGACTCACCCGGCCCGAGAGGATACTGTTGGAATATTGAAGGGAGGAAGTTCTCAATCCGGGAGTGAAACGGATGAATTGAAAATAATCGTTTTAAGCGATGACGGCACCATCATTATATTTACTGCATCGCCTTACTTCCACTGCCGACTTTGACTTTGATGGAATTTTCGGGGAATCGGACTTGCCCCGCGCACGCGACGGCCCACTTTAAACTCGTGCGATTCCAAGGTACAATCTGACCACCTTTAATCTGGCCGATCTATAATCAAGTGAGTAAATGCTTGGGCAAGACAAAAAGCCACTCTCTCCTTGAATACTGTCACTCGAATAGAATCATACTCTTTCGCTCTAATTTCTGCTGAAGCCGGGCGCACCCCCGACCGTAACCTCAGCAGCAAAGTCCGAAATAAACAGGAAAGAACCTGGTACTTGCCTCAGAATAATGCAACTCTATAATCGACCCGTTCGAACTTATCAGGACGTGTCACGCCCATTCCAGGGCCTGCTTCATGTACCGGTGGTGCTCTAGTAGACTGTCGAAAGTTCATGGTCTCGATCAGGAAATATACCTACTCTCGAGAATGGTCATGGGACAGCCTCTGGATAGTCGATTACGCCGCATGTTACTTCAATGGAGATGCCCTGTCATGGCACGTACAGCTCCCGCTCGAAATGGAAGAGGGCTGGAGCAAACTTCAGAAGGGACTCATAGAGTAGTATTCGACTCATGATACCCAACGGTACCATATGACATGTACTACTACCTGTGCAATGCTGACTCTTCATCTCGTGCGTCTCAGGACCTTGGCATTTGGCAACCAGATCGCGAGTGAAGCGGAACACCCGAGAAACACCAGTCTTAGAAATGCCTGGTGAGGCTATTCGTTGAGACGCTCTTGTTGAATGCCTTTCGGTGTTGTTCCATGCACTCTCTCGACCCTGTTACGCAGCTACCTCGTTTCCAAAACAAGCAGGTGGGCAATATTTGGCGTGGTCCAAGGAATATGCGCTGAAAGTTCGATACGTGTCTTCAGAGAGCCCTGCAAAGTTCAAATCCTAGACTCATAGTGGCGCCCTGCGCGATAGATTATCACAGATATGCCGATTAAAATAGCAGTCGTAATTGGTAGGGCTTATTTCAGGAAGGCTTTGGGCACACTCTACTTGGGATTGCCTGGGAATGGGAAGAAATTTCGATCAGTGTTTGGGCCGACGGGTAAGCTCCCAGCACATATCATTGAAAGATTGTGTGTATTCTCACTGCACCCGCACGCATAGCTCCTTCTACCTTATAGGTACTGGTGGGGTATCCCGTCCCACCTCGCCACTCAACTCACACATGCTAGGACTAACAAAGTCCTATGTCTGGACCATCAGGGGTAATGACATTGTCATCGCAACTTGGGGAAGTGTTGGTAAACAAACATCGATTCCTATGAATTATCGAAGATGGCTTACACATTGTAACACGCAGATCTGCGGGTCCTGATAGCAGATCCCAATCCAGAATCAGAGCCTTCGAGGTAGTTTATACTTGCTGTAGATGAGACTCATTTCCTAGAACGGTTTGGCGATCAAGACAGGAGGTACCACAAGGCGGTATGTTCTGTTCCCAACGCTGTCAGGACGCGCTGTTGATGCCACGACCTATGTCCCAGTCCTCCGTTCTTTCGTTCAGAGCCTGGTATTCACCCCCTTGAGAATTACACAAAGCATCGCGTGATATCAAGATGAGATCCGTCTCTTCAATGAACGCCGCCTATTCAAGTTAGATTCCAAATAGAAAATCGCCATGTAAACAAACGAGTGCGTTGACAAATAAAGAAAAATGCAGAATCAAGTTGGAGAGGAAGAGGAGTTGTTGTGCTGAATCAATTCGTTTCAAATTTTCAAGTAAGAATTTTAAGGTTTAGGAGGAGTGCCCTAATGCTCTGGCGGAAGAAGTTTTGGGCCCGTAAGTACCCTGAGATCTCAGCAGTCCGATGCTTATAATCGCAGTCCGCATGGTTCCGCTCAAGCGACCGAACACGCAAAGCTAGTGATTAGAATCGGAGCCAGTTAGTTGATGGTATCGGATGTAAAAATTCTTTCATATTTGGTTCGCGAGTAACGTAGATGGCTATCAGCTGCATCTCTATGGCTCACCGATTGTTCGTCTTTGTTCAACTCCACTGGGGTTAACAGGTCCAAATGCGGTAGGAGCTATCATGTGCTTGCCAATTCAGCTCTCCGCGATCTTGCCCCATGCTCGACAGACGAGGGAGGCAGTAGCCCTGGAATTGTTGGACAAAAAAGCTATGGCCTCCACCAAGATCTTTGGAGTGGTGAGGGCGCCAGGTGGGCCTGGAGTAGTCAGGTCTAATTATGCTCAGGACCAAGCAGGGTGCTAGGAAATATACCTGATGCCATTTGTAAGGATCTCCCATAAGGATGTTTAATCAAAGCTTTGAAGCGATTGACAAACGTGGAGAGTCCAGATAGGGTGAAGGTGAGCTAGTATGGCACTGCTCCATAATATCAGGGATATGAGATAGGCTGAACCTACTGCCGCAGGTTGTGGTGAAGTTGTGAAAGAATTCGAGCGAGCCAGGCATGCTTTGGGGATAAGCGGCCATCAGATGGTCGTTCGTATCGTCATTCTTCAGCTTCCCAGCGCTCTAACGGTACACGGTCGCATCAACACCTTTCAATAAATACAAGTAGCAGGATCTAGTATGTAGATCTATTTGTACTGGCCGATCTGAGATGTCTTCTTAGTGAATTTAGTCGACCCCTCGCTGGAAGGTATAGAATTGAGAGGCGCCCCCGAAAAGAGCATTCGTAATTGGCCACGGGTGCGATTCGGAGGAACTTGACTATTTGATTGTGCAGATCACAACGTCTGGGGTTGCAAGCCCTTCAATTTTCAAATCATTGCATTAGGCTTTATCAGCGAGGCTATCCGTCCGCAGAAAATAGTGAAACACAGATGTGACGACGCACCTGTGAAGAGGATCTTATTCCCAAACGGCGCAGAAGTTGTCACGGCATTAACCTTTCCACTATAATCAGCGAATACCCTCTCAGCCGTGTGTTTCCTGTTAACCCAGATAATGAAACATAGTCAGAATATCTGGTCAAGTGACCTCAGATCATCATATTTACCCGTCGCTGCCTTGGACGATCTTGAACGTCTCAGTAGCACACCTGACGCCAGAAGCAACACCCTCGGCCGTCGTCGCGGGAGCAAAGTGGATCCCTTGAGCTAAAGCATTTGCGTAGATGTGACCAGTCTCAACGTCCGTGTGAAGGTTATCGATTGCATAAGGCATCTGAAAGGAGGGGAATGAATCCGTCAACACATGAAAGAGATGATGATGCATTCCGCAAGATAGACCTACCCGGATGTCGTCCACCAATGTAAGCGTGTTGTCAGCGTTGCGTTTCCAGATTTGCACCCCACCACGATGTGTCGGAGCGTTGTAGATTAGACCATTCGCTGGGCCCTGGAGTTAGACAGCGGAGAGGCATAAGTTCAGACCAGAAATGGTGTCAGAGAGGGAGTGTGGCTTACGAGAGCAAGCCCTATGATTGAAAGTGATTCAGTATGATATACCCAGATTCTATAGACGTGATTTCGCACCGTTGGGATAAAGTAGTCCATCAGCAGCTACCTTGCAATCATTCTCCGGGCCTGAGGCATCACAGTAGATGATCTCGGATTTAGGCGTCAATAACGTGGTCACCAAGTCTCGCATCTTCAAACCAAAACCAAAACCAACATCAATCAGCCTATTTGTCTGCAAAAACCAAGAAATAAAGCCTGTGAACTCACCCACTTGAGCTTCGTGGCATGGTCGTTCGACACGTAAAAGCTCATCGGTCCCACAGGCGTCAGCGTATTTGGTGTCCTGACCAAATCGTGCTTGACAGTTCTAACCCATCTGACTTCATCTTCACCAGCCCGGGTCTGGAAGACCTCCACGACCGAATTCGCACCGACCTTCATCACACTCGATCTATCGAGCGGAGGGCGGTGAGAGACGAGGAAGAGGGTGAGCGCCTTCGGGTCAGTCGGATCCTGCCAGGCCCTCATGCCGTGCGTCCAGATTCCGTGCGCCTCTTGTGGGAGACCGGTGATTTTCAGCACACGATGCTTGTATGGTGCGGTGAGCGAAAGGAGTGTGATGTGATCGGTGGACATGTCGGGGAGGGCGGTGGCGTTGTATCGGTCCATCGATGGTACCCAGAGGTCTCGGCTGTGGATATCCGAGCATGCTCTGAAGGACAGAACCTCAGCCAAATACTGGATCCCATCAGCGCGACCGAGTCTCACAAGTATGCCATGCCTAGCTGACGATTAACCCAGCCCTCTTCGCATGCTTCCAACCCTAGAAGAAGTGGAATTGTCAACAAAGAGCTTCGAAGTACGCAAACGCTGTTGGAAACAGTACCGGGGATAGTCACACAGTCGTCGTTATTCAGAGAGATGGGGCTTCGGAACAAACCAAATAATTTCAAAGTTGGGTACAATGCCGCGCCGAGAGCGATCAGAACTGCGGTCAGCGAGAGGAGGATCCGTCCGAGCATGTTCGGTGAAGCGGTGGTTGAGTTTTCCGTTGGTCATTCTTTCCCCCTTATAAGCTTGGGAAGGCCCGTGGCGTGGCATCCCAGCATGAAGTCCGCGGAGGTGTTTTTTTTTGGAAGTTCCAAAGGTGGTAACTATGAATCAATGGGAAACTGGTGGCGGAAACTGGTGCTTTTACAGTGTATATCAGCCATCGATCTGTCTCAGGCGAGACAAGATTCCAGGGTGACGCGTGGATGGATGGAGGCAACAGGGTTGTGTGGATGAACAGGTGGAGAAGTGAACATTTGCGGTGTGATTGTCCTCGACACATCCCCCAACGACTGCTTCTCCGAACTTGCCCATGGTCCTCTTCTTCACTTCGAATGGTTCGTTGTGTAGAGCTTCTCGATAGCTCTAACACTGTGCCTGATGTTCACTCATCATTTGGCTTTCATGACATGTCAAACAGCCGTGGAACCCTCGGCGACGATCTACATGGGGCGGGACAAGGTCGAAAGTGCGTTTGGAAATCAAAACCAAGGGAACGATGAGATTGTGACACTAGATGGCCCTTTTGCCACAGATGAGGACCTGATCAAATACGGGACAACTGCCGATATTTGGTTTCACGTCGACAAGGTTGGTTCACGTCACTGTTCCCTCAGCCAAGAATTGCCAATCGAGTGATGCGTGTGGTCCTTCTCTCGTAGCTCTCCTCGGCACACGTATATCTACGGCTTACACCCAGTATTGATTCATGGGAGAAAATTCCACAGACACTGCTGGTAGATTGCGCGCAGCTCGTCAAGGTCAGCTTTCTTCTTCCCCCATTTGGCGCGATAGCAGAGGAAGTTAGCTTTCCTGCTCAACCCGTAATAATTTCTCTATATAATAGGCCAACTCTATCGAAGGTGCAGCTGAGGCGTATGCAGTGTCTCGCGGTCAAGTCTGACTCAGTCCGCACATATCCGGATTTGTTTCTCAACAGGTAACAAGAAGGATAATCTTACCGTCATATACACGCCATGGGACAACTTAAAGGTATGCAATACTGCTCCATAATCATTTATATACTCGTGGGGATACTTTTAGAACTTCAAACCGTACCCACATTCAGAAAACAGGGGATATGGCGGTCGGACAAGTATCATTCCACAACGACAAAAAAGTGAGGAGACGAATCCCGAGTTAAACAAGACTTCACTGTACGCAGTACTCAAAGGAACTTCATTCCACCAAGGTCAAACGTATTCACGTTGCGCAAAGGGAGAACGCGATCGTCAATAGGTTGAACAAGACGAAGGTCGAGCGAGATCCGGACCACGAGCAAGAGCGGATCGATAGGCTGAAGGCCGAGACCGCGAAGAAGCGGATGCAGTCTGAGAAGGAGGTGCGGTCCTTTTCAGCATCTTCTTTCTACCCCAAGGCGTGCTCAAAGTGGTTGATATGCCTCCTTTTTTTTTTTTAGCGAAAGGCACAGGCGGCGTTAGCAAAAGCGCGGAAAGAGGAAAAGGAAGCGCGATCTTACAGTACCCTATTTGAAGGCGTAGAGGAGGACCCAACGAATCAGAAGTCCGTACAGGAGATGGAGGACGATTTCATGTGATCCTTTATATCGGACGCCCATATAAGTTTTCTGCACAGTCGAATATTTGAATGTGAAATGAGAAGATGTACAGGACGCGTATCGGAAGTTCTACGAGGGGATGCTCTTTGACGCCTTGAAGCTATAATCCCCACCAAACTCCAATGCCGCGTTCTCTATCACACTCTCCTCCAAGAACCTCCAACCGCCATACCATGTCCGCGAATACGCTTTAATGTGCATCACCCCTTCGAAGCTCTCGAACCCATATTCGTTCTCATGTCCATTCGACAACGGGCAGTTCATGGGTATCCAGGCATCATGATCCGGCGGTGCATGGGCGTCGATGACAAGCCGCTTAGTGAAGCTGCAGATATCAAGGTGGGCTGTACCCGCTTTCGCGTCCATCCTCTCGGAGATGAAGGGAGTCGAGAGTCCGAAGGGCATCATCGTGAAAAGCGGACGAAAGGAGAGTTTGAGCGAGGGGGATCGGTATCCGAGCAAGTAGGCCCGTTGGCCGAGGATCTTGCCACCGGCGAGAGCGAATGTGGTTGGCGGGAGTCCAATTCTAGGGTCATTGGCAGATGAGAAACCTTGCATCCTGTTATAATCTAGGTTAGGGTGAGCCAACCTTGCATGGAATGGGCTGCGGATAGAAGCTTACCAAGTCCAGCCTGGAGGAAAAGATGTCCCCCAGTTCTTCTCGACATGAGCTACACCTTCTCCCTCCTCAACGATTTGACCATCCCGCTTGATCGAAAATTTGGCATGCGACGCCGTACTTCTTACATTCCAATGTAGCGGCAAGAGGAACACTAGCTAGAGAAGATCCCTTCTGGAGTGCTCAGCTCATTCCCCTCTACCCACGGCGTGCTCCCAGATATCTCCGCAAAAGCTTCTATACAACCCTCCTCTGTTTCAGCCTTCAACCGATACCTCAGCTTATCCTCCCCGGTATCGTAGGTCGCAGTCACCCCATCGCCCACGGCTTCCATTTTAAAAGATTGTACGCCACTCTTATACTTCTGAAGGAGAGGGTCATCGATTGTCGGGAATCGTGCGATGAGGACATCCGCTTCTTGATGTTTTCGACTCCCTGAGGGGCGGAGGATATGAGAGAAGTGCAAATGGTGTGTGTGCGTCTTGGCACCGGGTACGGAGGAGAATATGAGGAGGATGGTGTTGCCTGATTTGGTGAAGATGCGAGTGTAGTACCCTTCAAATGGTGCGCCTGGGTGTGGAGCAAAGTGGTCTTGCTTTGGGGGAAGTTGGCGAAGAAATGGGACTAGTGCAAGAGCTAGTCGGAACGGTTCGGTAAGTATGGATCGTAGAGGTGGGAGGTACATTACAGGAAGCAAAGGTTGCCAATAGGGTTGAGGAATGACAACAGGTGTAGACGTTTAGTGGGTGGCGTGTCAAATTCGGGGTTTTTGAACCGTGTACCATGTGGAGAAGCGGACCGATCAACCGATGACCTCCATCGATGGAGGATATTGGCTCAGAGTTGACTTGGCACTACTGATTGTGAACCTCATATGCGAAAACTAACGCTACTCGGACGCTCTACTCTGCTCATCAGCTCGGAGCTCCTCGCCAATGTCCTGTGCTGGATACTCGCCGGTCTGCTATTTGGCAGGCACGAAGAGACAAGAGGACTACTGAGCTTATGTGTTCTGGCATGGGTAAGCTGTATCCCGGAGAACTTCGATAATCATTTGATACTCACCGGAGGAGATACAGACGCTCGGACTTCGCCATGGTTCGTTCGTCTCTTTCAAAGTTACTCGAGTTTCTTTTCATTCCTCACCTAAACGCTTCCGGCAGCTTTGGATGCTGATCACATTAGGTACATCCTATAAATCATGCACGCATTATTATTATTTTTGAGCTTTGAACCCCCCGTTAGTGCTATTGACAATGCCACAAGAGGCCTCATAAACCGGGGCCAACTTCCCGTGACGTGCGGTCTCTACTTTTCCCTAGGCCATAGCACGATTGTTATCATTGTCGTAAGCTGATACAGAGCAAGATGCTGTGGACTCGCGCTCATTTCTCCTTGCTTAAGAATGTCGCTATCGCGATTAGTACGGATGTATACGACAAGATTGGGAGTCAGTCGCCGCTCGAATCCTTTACGTTGTACAATTCAGTGATAGCTCACTACTCCTCGTCTTAGGTGTAGGCACTGTTGGAGCAATCGTCGGTACGCTCTATCACATGCCTATCTCCGCTTCTTCTCAGCACCGCACCACAACCCGCCTGAATCACACCTACAGGCAGCGCTGTCAGCGGATCCTTTCTCTTTCTCGTTGGCCTAGCCAACTCAATTATTTTATGGCGGATTATGCGGCAGAGGAGAAACGAGACGTCCATACAAGTGGTTCAGGGACATGCCACTTCTTTACCATCCGAAAACCTCCAGCCGGGGACGGTGGAAGATCAAGTCAAAAATTCTGTGCCCCAAAGCTCACTTATGATGCGGATCTTGGGACCAATTGTAAGATGCGTCGACAAACCTTGGAAGGTGAGGCCAAAAATTCGACCCTGGATAAATGCGCGCTCAGATCTCTCATGCTCATCCTGCATCCGATGGCTTAGATGTATCCAGTTGGGGTCCTTTTCGGATTTGGTGTCGTCCAATTCACCTATCGTTAGTCTGGGTGAAAGGACTGACGTTTTGAAGGATCGAATGCAGGCTTCGATACTGCTTCCTCGATCGCATTGTTGGCAGTGTCAGCAATCGCCAAGAGAGATAGTAGCGGCCATGCAAGCATCAAGAACGGAGACGTGATCATCCTTCCAGTATGTATATCTCTGTACAAATTAACGATGATTTTCGATTCGCCGAAGACAACTCACTTCTCCAACTAAGCTCCTCTTCACGGCTGGAATGAGTATTGTGGAGTACGCATATTCCTTTGACTGGCCTTTCCATATGCCCTTGTGCTGATCTGTAGGTCTTCGATAGCTCAGCGGACAGTATCCTTATGCTCTACTCGTACGCGGGCTTCCCCGAGAGTGGCCTTGCACTTGTGAGACCAAATGCCGCTGGTCGCGTTGAGGACGTAGCGGACCAGGAAGCTTCGATGCCAATCGAAGAAGATCATGGTATGCCAGTCGGCTCCACGTCTGAACAGTCGAACAGGTCCATCCGGCCAATGATTATTATACCCGATGCGAAAGCGAAGGAGACGGGCCTCGACGTGGTTTTGTCAGAAGACTCGGATCAAGCCGCTTTCGCTTCCCTCCGCGTGAAACAGAACACGATGTCTGGATTGAGCATCGTACTGACGCTCATCAGCATCCTCGTGGCGTTTAGGTTAGCCAACCCATCTCACGCAACCATCACCTAGACTAAATCCACGAATATACTTCCTTAGCATCTCCATCATCACAATCATGGGTCTCATAGGTAGCGTGTGTCACTCATGTCAGGATGCAGCTGATGCTCCGGACGGAGGCGGCCTTGCTGGACGATGGTGGAGGGCTTGGGCCAAGGTACGCCTACAATGGAGGAGGTAGACTGTTTTGCTTTATCGTCTTGGCTGATTTTTGCTGGCTACTTTTCTCTAAAGGCAAACGACCAGTCGGGGCTCATCGGAGCGGCAATTGTGGGCTCTTTCTTGGTTGTTGTCTGTGGCTTTTATGGTGCCAAGTATGTCAAAAGGCGGTGGACAAGAACGAGGAACGAATGAAAAGAACGACCCAGGATGCAAGAGGTGGATGAAAGCAATGTCTTTGAACATGTACAGTCCTCACAGTGCCGGTTTTTACAGAGCATCTGGTCGAATGGCATATGACAAATTTGTGGATATTATAGAAACGTCAAGCTATTAGCCTGATCTCTCGGTAATGTCATTTACCCGGCTCTGAGATCTCATCCTACCGCTTTCCCCTGATCCTGGGAGCGCTCGAGGCGCCGATATAACCAAGGCGGGCCCAAGGGCGGAGCTGAAGTCTTTCCGAGCACTGATTGACACCTCTCCGATGCTGCGTATCCCCAAATACTTCGAAAATGTACAAGGGCATATTTTACGTGTACAGCCATATCCTTGGCCAGAACGGAAAACGCTGCTCACCTCATTACTGTAGTAGCTGGGGATTTTTACCAACCTCTTCAGGGATTCACTCCCTTCCCACATTTTGAGCGCTCCAGGCGTTGCACACATAGTTATTGGGTGTTAAAATGTCGACATAAAGCCCTCTAGTCCCCAGCTCCAAAATTGAGGTAGCAGTGGGCGCAAATATCAAGCAAAGCACTGGGACTGGTGCCGAGTTAGGCACAGGGGCGTCGGAAGGGTTTGCCGGGGACGCCGGAGCCTCCAAACAGAAGTCGCCCCGAAATTGCCACCACACGTTCACTCAACTTCATCAACTCTTCGGTTCTTTCTTCGATGGGTTCGCAAGACAAAGGACACCGAGGACACGCGTCCGTGCCGATGAACGCGCAATCCTTCGCGGTTCTATGAGCTCACTAGGATCCTCCTTATTTAGGGAAGATGTCACACCATCTCTCTCAACCCAATCCGATTCTAAGGACCAATCAATATGCCTCCATTCAAGCAGGCCATATCGGAATTGTTTCCTCCAAAGTCTCATTTCACAGCAAAGGATGTTCCAGACCTATCCAACAAAGTTATGGTAGTCACGGGTGAGCCTATCGGCCAGACCCCGATTGGTCT
>WSTV01000453.1:0-24490 GCA_019632285.1 Tulasnella sp. 332 | reverse complement strand
ATCTTGCGCACCTCGGTCCTAATGAGCATCTTGAAGTTCGTGTGCTCCTTTCGTTCGTCCGAGTCGGCGGAGACGTATGGTTTGCTCATCATGATCTCAAGTAGCTTGTCGATGGTGCTATACGCTCCCTCTCTGACAGACAGAACCGCCATTAGTTTACGATATCACGATAAGCGAGTACACGAACAATGACTCACGCAAAGTCGAAGTTCCTGGAGTCTTTGAACTCGGAGGCAATTCTGCCCCATTGCCAGTTCACCTTGTACAAGTGCCTTGCATCGATGTTGAGTCGTTCGATAAGATGTTGATGCACGACCTTCGTCTTGGGGAGCGACAGGTTAAACAGCTTCTCGGCTTCCTGTCAGTTGCATAGACGGGGAGCTTAGATGAGGTGTAACTAGAGAAGCAAAGGTTGTACTATAGAGACGAGATACATACAACGAAGTAGGTGTCCTTGAGATCCTTCGCAACGCTCTCTGGGAACCACTTCCTCAGCGTGTCGTCGTGAACACGAGGGGAAAACAGACCCCAGGCAGCGCTTCGACCACCGACACAGTGCATGGGGCCACCTTTCCACGTGGAGGGAGGGACGTAAGGCTTCTCGCTGTTTGGGTGGGTGATGTCATAGTCATCCTTGAACAACGCAAAGAAGGTATCGTTCTGCTGGCCACGGTTATTACCGAGACCTTCTGGCCGAGAAGTGTTCAGACAGTGCGAGTGGAAGACCAGCCCACCCTTTTCGATGACGAGAATGCTCTTAGCAGCGCGACCGAGCTTCGAGTTGGTTTCGTACAGATCACGAGCGATGACTCCCCCGCCGATACCGGTTCCGACGATGATGTAGTCGTAGGGGCCCTTCTGGATTGCTCCCTGTATATCTAAGTTGAAGAAAGTACGCTCGAATTCGGACGCGGCGCCCGGAGCCGGTCCACGTCCTCTTTGTCGGGGCGGTTCGGGACAATGCTCGAAGACGAAACGGTGGGAATCAGGACTGCCAATCTATGATCACCGCATCAGTCTCTAGTTTGACAAAGAATCACAGATCCGGGATTTGATCCACTTACAGCCCTTTGAGTATCGAATTTGACCTAGAGAACCAAATAGAGAGAAATGTCAGCTACGGATAATTTACATTACGCAATTGATGATCGAGAGCGCAAAATATACCCACCGGCTGGTCAATGGGGGCAGAGTCAAGTGCAAGATCATTTACTGCTTCGCTGGTGATACTATGGACTTGGAATTAGTAGTGCGCGATGTGCATGAGGGAGGGAATGCGTTTTACAATACAAAATCGGGGACCCCCTTGCGCTCAATTGTCAACCAAGTCGTCGGCGGAGCATCTTCACAGATCATCGTCGCAGGATGGCCTTCAGCGGCAGGTCTCAACCTGAGTTTAAGACCGTTGACGCCACTGGTGGCGGTAAAACGGCCCACATCAGTGCCTGCGGTGTATTTTACTCTCCACTACGGATCAAGCAGACAGTCAGCATCAGGTATCTGGAACAGGAGCTTCTTTGATAGTGGGAGCCACACAGATACATGAGCTTGTATAGTCGGGACGATGTCATCACTAGGGCAACTCCCTAGTGACATACTCGGACGTCTTACACAAGACGGGATGATTTTAGGAAACGCAGTAAGGACGCGGACGTACCGCCTGCGCAACGTCGTTCGGGTCGACAGCCTTGGCGACGACCGAGTTGTCTCCAGCGTTGAGGGTGAGGCAGACGGAGCCCTCCGCAGTCTTGATTCGGTAATAACCCTCTCCTACGACTGGTGCGGGGGACATGGAGCAGAGTAGATGGTTGTGAAGGATGGGTGAGGTTCTTGGGACGCAACAAGCTCAAGTGGGGGATTGAGATGATGTTTTTGGGATATCTAGATGATCTAGAGCGAATTTAAAGGAGCTGGCATCAAGGTGATTGCGTCATATGAAAGCCACAGTACAATGCCCGAATACTCAAGCCTCAAGCCACAAGTCACCAATGATTCCCACCGAATGAGAGTGATCTGCCATTATTGGCTGGCCGCCAGAGGAAAGATAGGGATCGTAGGACAAGTTTTCCATCAAGCCACCTGTCGTATTCGGGAGTAAGTTCCGTGGTGTTTAGTTCCGTTCGTGCTTGTTCATGCTTGTTCCCCTGTCTTCGAGGTAGCCCAGCTGATCTCGATTTTGGCGCTGCTTCGAGTCTTTCGCCGTGAGTTCAGGCAGACCTTGGGGAGAGAGCTGATCATTAATGACGCCATCATAGACTTGTCGAGCCCCACTTAATCATAAAGACAATTTAACCTGGAGTATACACAGGGCAACCTTATGTTGATTAATTAGCGCCCAGGGTGACGGTGCGGGACTGGGGGCCGTAGGCTACAAGACTTGGATATGACAGAGCCGTATTCAGTTGACCCCTAACTGAGATGAGCGCAAGGTCATTGTCGACCCGAATTAGAGAGGGAGCTTCCGTCATTGTGCACTTATCAAGCCTCGTTAATTATAGATTGTTTCGCTGCTTCGGAAAGGGCTCCTGTGCCCACATGTCCTCGGAGTCTCAATTTCCGCTTACGTAGATGATCGACAACCCAGAACAATAGGTCGCCGACGCACACCTACAACTCATCTAGCCCCATGTACCCATTTACGCTCAATTACTCCTAATATGTGTCAATGGTCGCCTCCGCCGACAACGCCATCGTGGCCACTCTCGTTGATTCGGCGAGGGAATGCTGTGGGAGGGATAGGTTCTCACTTTTGGCCTGCACTGCATAACAAACGCTCACTCTATCAACGCCAAATCAAGGGAGCTCTGGTCGACGATGGCCCGAGGGGCTGCGAGAACGTGTGCGTATTCGCTTACGCGGCATAAATATTCAGATCCAGGTTTCTCCCACTCACTCACATTCGTGCGGGCCAGACTTGGGGAACAATTGGGGGCGAGACTCGGGATCATCCTTGCCGATAATTCTGAAAAACGCTGTCACTCCCGTCAGCCTTGAGCGTCTTTATCCAGCAACGCGCTTCCTGTGGCTTGATGAATCTTGGCGATTGAGTGGAGTTCGCACGAGACGATCCTCGTGCATAGATGCCTCGCCAGCATCTAAACCTCAACAGGTTCTTGTTTAGAGGCACCATTACCCTATGATGGGGTGCTTGTTGCCGCAGCTTGGGGATGCGATGCGAATCGCTAGCTCCCGTTTGATGAGTGCCCGAAGTGACGTACATTTGGCGATTCTTACACGCCCTGGCTTCTATCCGAAGCAGTAACTGACAGAGGCTGGGTGGGAAAATGCACCTCGGGCATTACGTTCATCCAGCAACCACTTGCAATATTGACCTCATCTTTCAATCCTTGCTCTTTCCATCCATCATCATGATAAATGACTTGGATGAGCTCACTAATGCACACTCCATAATGCCACGTGTGGCAAAGGGCTACGAGTGGTCGAAGGCAAAGATGACCTGTCTGACTTAACGTTCTGATAGATGAACCCAAGCCCACGTCCAGCTCTGACTCTGGCGCCAGGTGGCCTCGAACAAGGATGCCATGGATGACTGTTGTGGCTTGATCGCAACGGAAGGCTGATTTATCACAATCATTGTTGCGGCAGTTCGGAAGAAGATCTCTCACCCCTTCGGAGCTGCTGATACTCAGCTCTTCTCCGCTCCATTGAATCAGCTCATTCTTAGGAAAGCCGCCATCTCCTTTCAACCTGTTGGTCGTCGCTCGGAAGTCCGCGGCTGTTGGTGCCTGCTGGTTCCTTGAAAGACAAGAAGGCGATATCGAACCCTACGAAGCTAATAGGCTAAGGTGGAGGTGGATTGTCAAGCGCTGCTAGTCCAAATTCTGTCGCTCGGCGTTGGCACCGTATTCCTCAAAGCATAGCCCGTAAGGGGGGATGTCATACTTTGGCCAACCACCGAGCGGCAGCAATAAGTTTGGGCGCGTTCGGGGTCCCTCGAGGCTTTCACGGTGCCGTTCAGTGTCTATGGGAAAGCAATGCAGATCAAGTTGCAGGGAGCGGTTCTCGGCAGATATGCTGGCCGGTCGCTGCCATATGCCTCGTCTCATTAATCACATATTCCTCAACAGCTTTGTGGCCGTTGAGGAGCTCACATACGCATAAGATTCCAATACATACTGTGGGGAAAGTGGTTGAGTTGCCACTCTTCAGCACTACAGGTGTTCAAGGTCGGTGGTGGCTAGGGAAACCGATCGAGCTGCACATTGAGAGACTTGCTTGGATAGTCTAGATCTACAAAGCCCCTCTCCAGCGTGTAGGGTTAGGAGTAAAGTGTAGTCCAAAGCATGGCTCTCCCGTAGATCCGAGACGGGGACTTCACCTCCACAATGTTCATTCAAACGGGATTCTCCCGCGCCGTCCAGCCACAGCTAGAATGTTCGAGGGATATAAAACGGTTCCGTTTTACCAAAAATACCCCGTGGCTGTTTGTCTCCTCTTCGGGGCAAGAGTGCATCATACGTCTGTCTGGCCAGATCGTTCACTCGCCATAACCCTGCATGCCTCGTGGTACGTTAATGCTTTGAGATATCTATTTAGACCCGCTGATGCCAGTTTCCCTCATCCTCGCTATAGGGTTTCGTTGTCAAATCAAGTGATTCAATGCGTCCGGGCCAGTGCCGGCAGCTGAACTACCTCAACTTCGCCGCCTTATTGAAAAATAATCTCCTTTGGGAGATGAGCCGTAAAGCTCAGTTACCAGCCTTTGAAACGATCGCTCCTGATATTAGATCCAGATTCTTTACAGTACAATGTGCCTCGTGGAGAAATTTGGTACATGAATAGCTTTAACGTTGCTTATTCTCGTATTGTCTGTGAATCTTTTGCATTGGCTGTCGGCTCGACTTCCGTATGTCATTAAAAGCCCAGTTGATATAAACGTTCTGCAAAGCGTCCAGGCCAGGTCCCGTTTATGCTAGTCCGGAACCGAGATGATTTATCCGATAGGCCCTCACATCCATATCTGCTGCGCATGTTAAACTTGTAGGTCTCAACGTAATCCGCCCAACGTAATCCGCCCAGAATATTGAAATATTTGTCTATTTCAAATCGTAATGTCTTCCGGCACCATTCTCCCATCTGACACAAGTAATCTGAGTCCGACTCCTACTATCTTGAGGATGATGGACCCCAAAGATGTCGACGATCAGCTCATCGGCCACGCAGACTCAGAAAAGGGTGCTTCCTTGGTTTTACCGTCACCTGTTCTGGTATACGACTTGAATAATCCGATCGATGATGAGGGGGATCGTTTTCAGGAGGGCGGTCTCCGAGGATGGCTCGTAGTCCTAGGTGCCCCCATCTACGCCGCCCTGTGCTTTGGATGGCCTTTCTCTTGGGTGTCTTCTAGGCCTACTACTTCGAACATGACACTTTTCCTGGTGCGTCTCAAACCACTTTGAGCCTACTCAGTACAATACAGAATGGGGTGAGCAATCTCGCAGTGTTGGTTGATTAGAACCCTGGCATGATATCGCTTGGCCTTGTAGGTCATGGCTATCGTAGCTTTCTTCAGTGGAAAGCTCTGAGACAGATAGTACGTATCGTGGTTGTGATTATCCGAGTCGAGTTTGTCCTGAGCAGTGCTACTCCCCCAACAATCGGTTTACAGTGGATATAAGCCGTTTCTTCTGGGTGGATCGATATGTTCCTGTCTCGGTCTTCTTTGTACTGCCTTTTCGACCACTTTGTGGCAACATTTCATCACTCAGGGAGTGTTGCCCGGACGGCCGTAGGACTGATGTTCACGATGGTGAATTTATTTTGCTTCTTCCACCAATGATTCCCACTCACAATATCTTGACCATAGGTGGTATCTTACCCCTCGATGTGTTTTAAGTGAAAACGCGCCCTCGCATCAGGTATTGTAGTCGCATATGCTGCTTTAGGCGAGCGAGATCCAGCCTGATAGTACGGGGGCTCATGCTAAGACTTTCTCTTGATCCTTAGGCGGTGGGGTCGTCTCTCTCCTGACACGAGTAATGTTGACCAGTGTCGGCCTAAGGGACACATTACTCTTCTACTTTGGCATCAACACCCTACTCCTTAGCATCGCCTTCTTACTTGTTAGATCCCCTGATTCGTCGTGCTGAGACGATAGAGTGAGTTGACTGCGACCTGTTCAACGACCCAATTTTCTGGGGTTGGCGTCATGCATGCTTTTCACTGTCTTGTGAGTACGGAGGCGTACCCATCCATCGGCCAACCACTTCTAATATCTCTTCATCCTCCTTTCACCTTCTACAGCGGCTATCTCCCGCCATTTGTCGTGAGTCTGATCGTACAAACTGAATTCACATCGCTGATCCCCCTTCAGTTCCTGACGACCTTTATGGTAGACAAACGCCCCCACTGCTCGGCTCAAGCAAGTGTCGCACCGACATCGGTCATGAACTTTGCATCCGCTTTTGGTCGGGCGCTTATCGGCCTCCTTGCGGATCGCATCGGTGTCTCGAACGCCTTCTTCGTGTCCTTGATGATCTCCGCATTGGCACAGCTCGTCTTGTGGAACCTAGCCGAAGTCTATGTCATGACCATGGTCTTTAGTGCAGTTGTAGGTGCCTCTAGTGGGAACTTTGTTAGGTGGGTGTTCCCAATACCGGCGTGGTTGTGATAACTATCTTGACAAGACCCTGACGTGTAGCTTGCTGGCTCCGGTGATTGCCGAAATGTTCGGAACGCAGAAGCTGGCGACACTCTCAGGCCTACTTATCCTCTTCAACCTAGTGGGTGAGTCGGGAACGGTCGCTTGGGTTCATACATACCCAACCACTTTCGCGAACGCCTACGCATGCATCCTCAATCATGTCTATGCTCAGGTAATTTCTCCGGACCGCCTCTCGCCTGTGCGATCCTCTCCGCCACTGGGAGTTGGCATGCTACCATTTCATTTTCTGGTGGAGTGCGGATCTTAGGCGCCGCATTTTTCCTCTATGGTACGTCCAGATGCAGTACTGTTGTGCCAAAACATCCCGCCTCAAGGTATATGTTTGATTGTAAGTGCCATTATGGTATTGCAGCGCAGCTGAAAAAGGAACCTCGAATCCTCGCGGTATACTAGTTCTGCGTCATGGCGTAACCGTTGCCAGCCTGTATAGCCCATTCATCAGGTTTTACGCGCCTATAAGCTATTGTTTGAAAGTGCCGCTCGTTTTCGAGTCTGGTGTATCCGAGCCTGAAGTTATGGATTATGGTGAGAAAGGCATGTGCATACTATGTGCGAACTAGAGTTCTAGGCCCTATCGAAAAGCTCAAACAACGGATACCGACTCAGCACCACTTCAGGAAAACGATATTTCTAGGGCGTGAGCCAGAGTTGCAGTTTAGTGGGGCGGAGGACGGGGGCTGCTCTTTATAACACTGATCTCAGCCACGAGTCATCTTCTCAAGCAGCTCTGTGCAGAAGATCAAGCCTCAGGCTGCTGTACCCTTCATAGATATAGCAACTTTGTAACGTCACGGTCACTGAATAGCGGCGACGAAAAAGAGGTTGCTCGTGCGCTAGTGCTTCTCAGAGGCTGCTGTGCCTAACCACCCGATAGGGCACAAGAATTACGACTCCTCCACTAGTCCGTGCTCCGAACCTCCCACCCCTTGCCTTTAACTTCTTCAGCTACTTCTACTTGGATACCACTCTCTATGGTCGCTCTCAGTCTAATGCTGCTTCTTTTGCGGAGTGATTCCCACTGTGGGATTCCAAAGAGTTACTACTTCGATTCGGGATACATCTACAAGGGAAAATACAATACAAGTGTTACTAAATCACTCGGCCGACGATCTCTCAAAGAATTGCTTCAAAGTTCCAGCCAACACTTCCGGCAGTGCCTCCACATCCCTCAACACCACGAAGTACTCGAAAGGGAACGTGTCCAGATATCGTTCCATCTTCAGCTCCATCCGCCCATTCACGTTCTTGTACGACACGTTGTTCATCGTCAGGATCGAGTTCTGGATAGACGTCGACGTTCCCACGGAGCTTGGCGTTGCAGTCGTGGTCTGAGTTCTCCGCAGCGAGTCCACAATGACAAAGACGACCATGATACGGTGTTCTTCCGCCCTCCTCAGCACTGCCCTCAGCCGCTCATGATCCTGGCATATTCCGTCCGAGACGATGATTTGGAGCTGCCATAGATTCGCTGCCGTTGTCGACGTCATAGTCTTCTTCTCCCTCGCTTCCCTCAGCACCTTCAGTGAGGTCTCCAACAACGCCAGAACGTCCGTCGCAGTTTGATCGAACCTGAACGCCCCCATCACTTTGGCGCCACTCGCGTCAGAAAACGGTCCGCTTTCATCTAATCCGTGCACGACCTCGACCATCTTTCCGAATCTCACGATACCCACATCCCCGACCTCTAGACGGCTCAACGCTTTGGACACAAGAGCGAGGGTCTCAAAAGCCAGATGCACCGAGTGAGACTCCGCCATGGACTTGGAGTCATCCAACGCGATGAGGACCTGATATTCTCGCTGGCTGGGACGCGTCCTTCGCAACCAAATCTTGTCCTTTGTAAACTCGCTCGCGATGTATGGTATGATCTTCTTCATGTTCAAGCGCTTCCCGGTTCGGTAATCGCCCTTGAGTCGGGTGGCCAGTGTAGGTTCTAGGATAAGCCGAAGTTGTTCGCAGAGCGTATACGAGAGGTCATGCGTGAGCGATTCGTACAGACGCCACATGTGCTTGGCACCTTCCTCAAGTTGTCCCGATGCTTGCCATTGGCGGAGCTCAACCTCCACGTCGGCGTCGGCGAGCTCTTGTTCAGCCTCACGCTCCGACTTGGACGGGTTGTGTTGGTCATCTTCCATGATCTCATCGAGAGCGACACTGGTATCCCCTCGGATCTGGGGTTCCGACAGCGCTTGTTCGATCGAAGAATCCTTTTGAGACGTGGGAGGAATGGAGAACGATTCTTGGAGAAGTACCGGCTGGGGCGTTGAGATGTCCTCCATATCGATATCATGAGTCATTGGAGAAGGTGCGGCTGGCTTGGGCTCGTCCTCGGAGATTTTCAGGTCGCGTAGTTTGGTAGCCTCCTCTGGACCCGCTGGACCCAACGCTTGCATTTCCTCCTCTTCCTCATCATGCTGCAAGTACTCTAGCTGCATGTCATCTTCACCGTCCTTGGCCTGCTTCTCAGCGTCGTGGGATTGAGGCTTATTGGAATCGTTATCTTGTCTAGAGGACTCGAGGATGTCTTCGAACCGTCGATGAACCTCCTTCAAGGCATCCCCGAGGTTTCGGAAGGGGTTAGGGATATCTGGAGGCTTGCTTTGATTTTGTTCGTCTTGCTGGGGCTTCATTCGAGTGGCTGCGACCGCTCCGTCGGTTCCATCGTCTCCATCATCACCTTCCTCTCCGGCGTTCTTGGGGAGCGCGCTGAACATTGATGCGAGGAAGGATCAAATCTCAGCGAAGGCGCTTTCAAAGTGAAGCTGAAACAGAAAGCCCTTACCTCTCGTCGACTGCGTCTGCATGTGATTTTTCATCCTCTGGCTTCTCTTCGGGCTTTGGATTTTTCTGATCAAGCGAGTTCTCTACACCATGATCCTGTGGAGCGGCTCCATCAGGAGCGCTTCCCTGCTCCTTTTCGGCTGCAGATGCACTGACATCTTTAGCCGTCTTTCGTTCCAGGTCCGGTTTGGGAGCAGGTGGCGCATCCTCGAAAGTCTCCTCCAGCGAGTCATTGGTGTCTTCGGCATCGGCTATCTCCTTCTGCTGTGGATCCCTTTTCTCCGGGAAATCCTCTGTATCCGAACCATCTCCCGAATCTTGTCGCTGTTTCTCATCGGGATCAATATCTTCTTCAGATAGATCATCCCCTCCTAGGTCATCGGCCATCCCCATGTCGCCATCCTCCCCGTCTGCTGCCTCTTCATCATCCATCTTCAGATCGTCGGGAAGCTCCAGCGCATCCGATTCCGCCACGTGATCATCCAGCTTAGCGCCAAGTTCGGGCTCCGCGTTGTCGTCGATGTCCGGACCATCCGTTTTCTCTTCGCCATCTTCGCCATCTTCGCCATCTTCACCTGTGTCTTGCTCCTCTGCTTTCTTCTCCTTTTCCCCCTGCTTCGAAGGGGTATCCTCGTCTCTAGCCACCATCTCCTCGTCTCCCTTCCTCTGGTCGTCCTGAGCCGGTCCCTGCGTGGTTTCCATCTGCTGATTCTTGTCATCCCCCTTGTCATTACCCCATAGCTTCTCGTCAACAGCATTCGGATCGAGGGGATCGAGCTCCCCGATCTGTTCTTCGTGGTCTTCCTTTTCCTCCTGCTCTCCATCGTCCTTCTCGTCTCCCGGCTTCTCCACATCCTCCATTTCTCCACCAATATCATCGCTCATCTCAATAGCCTTTTCCTCTTCCCCTTCCTCATCATCATCCTTGTCTCTTTCCTGTTCCTCCTCATCTCCCTGCAACCCTTCGACCTGGCTCTCGTCCGTGATCTGCTCGCTGACGTTCTCCTTTCCTTTCCCTTCCCCAAGCCCCGTTCCGTCCTCTTGCTTTTCCTTGCCTGTCTTCCCACTATCCTCTTCGCCTTCCTCTAACTCTTGCGGTTTACAGAAACCTTTCTCAGCGACGGTTTGAAGCGTTGAGCAAAGCACGAATGTGAGCTTATACATGGTCTTACACCACCTTCCGTACTCCGTTAGGTGACCCGCATAGATCGCAAGATACCGCTCCAGGAAGGGAGACATGCGAGATATTTCATATGCATAGTCTTTGTACTGGTGGGTCCCAGCGTTAGCCAAGCCGCTTAGAAAGTCGTCAACCAATTTCAGGACCGCATCAGCCCTGAGGAGCTCAGATGTTCTGCTCAGCGTACGATCATGTTGACGGATGAAATCCTGCGATACGATCTCGTTGTCGGTTCTTGTAGTTTCCTCAAGGGCAAGGAGGTTCTGTACGATAACGAGAATTGCGTTGATGACTGGAGTGGCTGAAGTCACGGTGTTGGTTACTTCGCGAGTGGATTCATCGCTGGTCACGGTAGCAGTGGTGTTGAAAGACGTGGTGATCACTAGGCGAAGCCACTTGACTGTTGCATGGCACATATGATAGGCCTCTGGCCGTTCGGTGCTCCAAGCTTCTAAGGATGCGAGAGCGCAGGTAAGAGTTTCGCGAGCTGAGGAGAGGAGAGTATGCTCCGCTGTGAGGTCATAAGTTAGCTACATAAAAGTGATCGGAGAATAGAGATCAAAAAAATGCTTACAAGACAGAAGAAACGGCTGCTTTATCAGACCAACTTTTTGGAGTAGTAGTGTAGTACGTAACTTCGTGGTCTTGAGGTCATGATTAAGCAAGTTCATCTTTTCTATTATCTGCTGCATGCCAGTATCGTCAAGGCCAAGGGTCTCGACCGCTTCCGTCTCGATTTGTCCTAAAGCCGTCACCAGCCGACACAGGGTGGCATTTAGTTCCGTCACCTCGAGTGTAAGGTCCTTTCGGCAGACTGATATCGTTACGGGACCATTCGAGGGGACAGAGGCGAATCTCCTTCCAGCTTGCTGTAGTTCGCTAAATAGGTCTAGGGACTTTTGGAGGCTATATGATCATGGCTATGAGAATGAAGTTACACCTAAGCTATAAGGTTTGCTCACTTGGCCCGCGCAGTCAGAGCTACATTGAGTGACGATTCGACCAAAAGTACACCCCGCTGTAGGTCTCGGGTGGAGACGTCCGTATGATGTTTACTCAATGCGCATCGGAGCTTCGGGAACCGGTGGTTGATCCGATGATGGTAGTCTTCAGCGCTTGATAGGATGCTCTCAGCTCTTTCGTGTCCGACTGGGACTGAAGGTCGTTCCTGCTCCATTACCCAAGTTCGGGACTGCTGTCGGTCAAGGATTTCTGGTTTCACATTCTGCGGGAGTCCGGCTTCCCGCAGAGACTTCAAGAAGTCTGCCATAGCCTTTCTCTTGCGACTTGTCAAGGCCTTCACTGCCTTTGCACGGTCCTCCATCGATTCACCACGAATGAGTGTGGACGCCAGAGAACTCGTGGTTTCGATAACATCAACCGTCACTGCATCGACATGGCCAGACAGGTCACGGCAAACAAAGGGATATAGTCTCTCGGAAAAGAGTTCTGCCATCCTATTCAACACTTCTGTCAGGTCAGCTTGATTGTGACTGGACTGCAAGAGGAGAACGTCTTGCATGACCGGGGGTAAGTCATTGGGTCCAGGTAGCGGGTCGTCAAATGTCGTATCTCGGACGGGCCGTTCCATATTTGCTTCAAGCAGTGGCTCAACGGGCTGACGGAGGACCTGCCTAAACTTGACGATGCACTTGTGGAGTTGCCGATGGGACTTTTCTGCACTAACCTTCAGCGCGTGTACGTTGACATCCTTCCAACTTGCCAACTTGACGAAGTCGCGAATATTCTTTTCAAGTTGGTTTCGATGCTTCTCGAGGTGCGAGGTAACTGCTTTCTCAAATTGCGCCCAGTAGGCATGGGTATTACGTACGAGGGCGATGGTGTGAGAGAGTTGAGTATGATCTTCTCCGGACTTGATGGGAAGAATGGATGCGCCAAAGGCAGCGAAGCTTTGCAGCAGTAGCAAGCGTTCCTGGAACTGTCCTATGGGGCTTCCGTTGATGAACTGGTCGAGAAGAAGTGATAGCTGGGCGGTGTAGTTGCTGGTCTGGCTTGATCCGTTGGAAGCTCCAAGGCTCCCTCGTATGATCGATTCGTGGAAGCGGAACCACCAGGGGGAGACTTCTAAGCTGAACGCTATCGCCTGATCTTCTAATAGCCGTGACCAACACTGTAGCTCCAGTCGGCGCCATTCCACGATGAGCGTCGTTAGGGATTGTTGCTGGGACTTTAGGCTGTTGTCACGGTTCGCATACCTCTCCCAGTCTTCAGAAGACATGAGCAGGCGCTCCAGAGATGACAGGATCTTTGCGACGGGAGAGTGAAGCTCAAGCTGAAGGATCGCTTCGGCTGTTTCGCGAAGGTTGTGCAAGACCATTTGATCGGGCCATTCGGAGATCAGTTCGTCTAGGCGTTTGATGAAGGCTTCAATTAGTACGACGCCTTTCCGAACTTCGGGGACATTAGGGTCCAGGTAAAAGTTGGGTACGCGTTGGTCAAGTACTCTGTGGAGGTCATGACGTCTTTGGCTCAAAAGAGTCATTCGGAAGCTGACACTACTTTCGTCAACCTTCTCTGAAGCATGCGCAGGAGAGAGTACCTGTGATAGCACGGTGGAGACGGAGACGGACGACGACTCGCTGGACCTGACGCGTTGGCTACCACCGAAAAGCCGCAGGTGGAGTTCGTAAACCTTCGTCTGCACTTCGGGAGGCACGCTTCTCTTCGGCCTAGAAGACTGGGAAAACCTGGTAACGTCTTCATCGGTATCGTTGTAGCGAGGAAACAGGTCCAGTAGTTCCCGCTCTGCTGTCTCATTGTCATCCAGAGCTTCTTCATCACGTTTCGCTGGCCTGTACAAGCTGGCGGCCTCCAGTGCCTCCTTACGATCTTGCTCACGGTCTGCGAGCCAGAGCTGCAGCAGTTGATCGTACCGTTCTTCGACTATATTGCCACGACGGTGATCTATATCCATAGCCGTGTCTTCAGCGATAGTGCGCAGGCTGTGGTAAAGCCAAACCGCAGGAGGAACGGAATCTGACGTATTTCGGACGACTGCAGGAAGGTCAGCGTTTTGGAATGAGATGGCAGATATCAGGGGAGGAAAGGCGACCAAAGCCTCAGCTGCCTCTGATACTGAGGAAGCGCCGATGGTATGCAATGACGATCCAGCTTCGGCGAGCATTCGCATACCAAATCGGAGGAGTTCGCAAGCGTATACGAATGGGCGCGTGATGTCGATCTGGTCGCGATAAGTGGCATCGAGGCGTTGCAAAAAGCCCGCGATTGTACCCTGTAGCACATCTTCTCTCGACGACGCTTCGGTTGAGGAACGTTCCAAGCCGGCTGCCAACTCTTCAAGTTTGGACCAGTCGACTACTTCATGGGAAAATCGGCCGATCTCGGCGTGGACTGCGTGGAGCCTTTCTAGATCTGGTGCGCGATCAATTGCCACGGTATGCACGGCATGCAACTCCGCCTGCATCTCGGTCCTTCTCTGTATGAGGAACTGAAGACTCGGGTTCATCTCGTTACCCGTAACAAGATATTCGGCGGAAAGGTTGACCTGGATTCGGCGGCTGATTTGATCCAGCTCGCGTTGCCAGAAATCAGAGGCGCATTGTTGTGCCACCATCGGATCGAGGGGGGTGTCCGGGACATAGAGTGTCATGATGACTCGAGAGAGTGCTATGAAACATTTTGAGACCGCTGTGCCTAGACTTCTCGTAGAGGACAGGTCACGCAGAGCTGGTGATAGGACCCCGCCGACAACGGAAACCAGGTGCCTGTTTGTACTCAGGGCCACCAACGGGAGGAAGGTGGACGACGGTGACACGCAAGTGCCCAACCGCGTGTTTGCTTTCCATAACCTTAGGCAACTGAGGATGTCGTGATAGACGGTGTCTTGCCACGTCGATTCGAAAGCGTGAAACAGCTGTGAAAGACCATAAATGAGTAGTGGTCCCAACCCGAGAACGTCTTTTTAATTGACGTACCATGTGCATCTGCTCAATGAGAATCGTTAGAACGTGTTGAACTCGGGGCACTGCTTTCTGCTGCTGCTCAAGGACCATATATGCGTGAAGGCGTCGCAGCTGCAGCTCGTACGTCGAAAGATGGGCGAGAGTCTGCGATTTCCAGTCACTATGCAGGCAGATTAGCACAAATCATATCTAAGAAGAGATCGGGACGTACTGTTCCTGGAGCACTTGCCGGAGTAACATGGGCTGGAACAAGGAAGCCGGTCCTGAACGACCCTGAGAGAGCGGAGAAGCGCCAATTTTACATCAAGACTTGGCTCAACATTGTCGTAATCACTCCACGTACCTCGTGAACGACAGATGCGAGCAACCACAACGATTCTAGCCAGCTCAAAGTCGCGCTGAACTGGATTTTAGTGAGGGTGCTTGTGGTGGCTGAGGTTGGATTAGCTCTAATATCTGAATGCTAGCTAACGATATATACTATAACGCACCAGTCGGTCCTGACTCACATCGCCAGAGTGCATGTCGCCAGGGGGTGAGCCTTAGAAGAGGATACCCCGGGCTCTCGATGGCCAAGCGAAGGAGCTCCTCAACGGTCTACAAAACCTGATATTAATGCGTCTTCGGTTGTGTATGTGAAGAGTGCGCACCTGAGTACATATCACGTGTGCCCAATTCGATAAAACAGACAACTCGCCGATTGCTACGCATACAGAATCCGCTGGAGACGCTTCCACGTTGTCCTCGGTCTTATGTTGTGTTATAGTAGCCATCATCCGAAATACTTCATCAAGCTGATTTTTGTCCTTGGGTTGGGTGAGGTCCAGGACTGCCATGAGGTCGAACGCATTCCGTCGCAGGGCTGAAAGGGTTATCATAAGCAAAGAGAGAGCCGAAGATTAGTGGCACTCACCGTTGGACGCCTCGCGAGGCTTCAGGCATGTTAATGAAGCGTCCAGGTCTCGGAGTGCGCTGGCGAAGATAGGTGATGATGGAAGCAACAGGGCTAGCCATATGTCGTACATCCCGTGGCCACTGGTGATCGCAATCGCATCTTTTAGCGAGGCTGCGGCATCCTCAATATCAGAAAAGATAGGCCGAGAGTTGGAGACAAGTCGGATGACCCAGCGAACAATTGTGCTGACGGACGAATAATCCACCTCACGCTGTGAGATTACTGTCTCAAACTGTTGTCCATAAGCAACGAGCATTTGCACGGTTGGTGTACACTGGAAATTACGAGAGCATATCAGATCTTGTCTCGGCTGTCTGAACGTGGAGACTTACAGATACGACATCATCAAAGGATGCATCCATTCGAGATATGAGAAGGTCTGCGGCTTGGTCGATGGCTGAAAGCAGGGGATACATCTCAGCGAGCCCCTTCGGAGCATCGTCAGTCGAGAGCTTCCCGTGATATATTGCGAGCGACTTTTCGAACACGGTGACGGGTCGACCTGAGCGAGCTTGCTTTGACCTTAATATGGCAGGTGAACATGCAACAAGGATTTCGATGAGTCTCGAGAACACGGTTGATCTTGGCACGGAACAAGTCATGTGGCTTTCAACGAGGTTTGGGTTCAATAAAACATCTATTGGCTAGGATGATGGTACACATGCTTCAGTTATTGACGACAAACAACCTCTATCCAACCATGTAATGCCAAAAAGGGAGGCAAGCGCGTCAGTACTGACCTGTTCAGAAAGAAAAGCTGAAGGAACTCCCCGTGTTTGTATCAGCTCTGTTTTCCAGCTCCCAGAGAATTCCTGGATGCGGAGGTACCCAGGGCTACGTATGGTTTGTGATATGGCTGCGCCAACACCTACGTGCCACTGGAAGGACGATAGTATGGCCCTTTGTACCAGAAGTCCTTGTCCTGGGGTCATAGATCGCAGTAGGTACTCGCATAGGGCTGGGAAATCGTTCTCGGTGACTAAACACGACCGAATCAGAGACAGAATATGCAGCAAGTAGGTCGTCTGACAATCATCTGAAAGCAGCAAGACTGGCGAGCGTGATGACAAAATTTCCAAAGAGCAGACGCCTCGACGCCTAGCCTCGAAACTTCGAATGCGCTTCTCACTCGAGTTGACGAAAAGAGATCGGGCTTCGCTGGAGAGCAGAGATGTATCCACATCGTCAATCACGAACGAAGTCAAGGCCACTTCTACTCCTCTATTCCGCATAGCTCGAGATAGCTCCCCGTGTCGAGGGTCTAAAGCCATAAACAGTCTGAAGTTGGGATGGGGCCGGATGACATGAACCTCACCGTTCACTAATCCTCGTTCGCTGACGACAAGCGATCCATGAGTTTCACAGAGCGAATTAAGTCGGTCCAGGACAGAGGAATTGCAGAGATTAGCGTTGTCAAGGAGAAGCCAGTGGCCCCGCTCCACGGCTTCAACGAGGGGTCCATCTACCCATTGAAACTGGCCAGCCGAAGCCGTAGTCGAGGTTCCCACTGAATCAACATCCATGTCTGGAGACTGGTTGCCAGCCTGCTCGAAGCTTCCAAGCAGGTCCGCTGTGTCTACCGCAGGATGCATGCCAATTTCGTGTAGGTGAAAACCTGCTCGCCGAGCAACTTGTCTGATAAGTCTAGTCTTTCCTGTCCGTGAAGGGCCTGAGACGATGATGAGGGATCCGTCTTTGACGCTGTCGCTGATGGCTTCCAAGGCGCCGAGGTTAGAATGCAGAACCGAGGTCGGTTTGTCCCAGGTTCTACCAGCATGGCTTCTGACTTGCAAGTGATGTCCCGATTGTATGTATCGTGTTGTGATTGAGTGATGGGGTTTGACGTCGTTTGGCACCATGCAGTCGAAAACCTCTGCGAATAAACTCCAAACTCGTGCGCGGTCAGAGGAACTCCGGAATCGGTAAACGTAGACCGAACGGATGTGTTCAGCTACGTGATCTCTAAGTTTGAGGGCTGATTGAGAGCGTCGCAAAGTCAGCCAACGAAGTATGTCCCTTAGATTGAACTCCCATGGGCTTCCTTCGCGCCCGAAAGTTCGCTTGGTCATTACCTCCTCTTGTAGTCGAACGTTGAAGGTGATCATTCGTTGGATCTCCTCTGTTGGATGGTCCGGGTACATGTACGAACAGATGAGAAGGAGATCAGCAGCAGAGAGCTCTTGAATGTACACCTTCGTGAAGCGATTGAGGAATGATTTCGGTAGGCCTTTGCGTCCCCCGCCTTGCCTGAGTGGATTCTGTGCGGCGAAGACTCGAAAGTTTGGGTGACATACAAAAGTCCGCCCTAACTCTGGAATGTAGACCGTGCCCCGATGGTCGAGAACGGCATTAAGGCCTTCCAGGATTGCCTGAGGAGCGAGATTCATCTCATCAAGTAGAACCCAGTCACCCTGCTGCAGAGCTTGCAGGAACGGCGCATCCTTCCATATGAACTCTCCAGGCTTTCCGCCCTCTAACGGGAGGTCCGAGCCAAACAGATCCATGAGATCAGTTTGATCTGACAGGTTGACGCGACATAGATTATAGCTGCAGACATTCGCCAATGCCGTGATAAGACTTGTTTTCCCGACGCCAGGACTTCCTTCGAGCAGGATGGGCTTCCGAACTTGACAGGCCCTTAAGACTCGCATAGCGTTGTCATTCGTTGTAGGTGCCTTGAGGTTAAAGAGTCCGCGGAGCTGGCGGGAAGGACCTAATGGAATCCCAAATGGACCGATGCAGAACAAATTAGCACTTGGCTGTCGCTCTCTCTCGTCTTCAGCGGCTACGGGGGCGAGTTCTGCGAGTTTCGCTAACGCTCGATCTTGTATGCCTCGCAGAGCTAGATTGGGCATGCTGGCCATCTGCGGTAGGGAAGCTAGACCATCCATGAGCGTCATGTGGGCGGCGTGGTGCTGAAGCAAGTGGCGGGAGGTCAGAGAGCTACATGGGTGAAGCATGGAATACATACAAATATCTGATTGGGACGCATCCCTTGCCGAACTTCGTTTGAGAACCCAACCCAAGACTATAGGGACCAAAGGCTGGTGAGCTGAGAACGCGTTGCGCAACATGTGAATAGACCTACTAGAATATCGCGCAGACCAATTGTATGGGTATCGCCAATCGCATCAGAGAACCATTCGCAGAAGTCGAGAACAGCAGAGGTGTAGGACTTCAAGTCATCGTGCGACCAGGACTTGTCGATGATTATCTCCTTGTCAGCTCGCAACCCGACTTGCGGCACCCAGATCTCTGTAAATCGATTGCGCAATGCCGGCGACAGCTCTTTCTTGCCATAGTCACCTCCGGGGTTCATTGTCGCAATGATCTGAAACCCAGGAGATGCGGTGACTGCTACATGTTCGAGATCCCAGCCACCTTTCTCCGCGAGAACGATCGTCCGTTGTGGTTCTAGGACACTATTGAGCCGCTCGAGAACAGAATCGTCCGCGAGAGAGATTTCGTCCAAAAGGAAGATGCCACCATGACGCATTGCGGAGATGATAGGTCCATCATGCCACTCGAACAGTGCCGACGCCCTCTCGATGCGGCGTTGTAAGTCCTTGAGGTGCTGCTGTGTCTGTGCAGGGTTGGCTTTATTAGCTCTGGCCCGAGCTAGTGCCGCAACGAGGAGGTCTGCATCTCCTATCACGTCAGGAGACGGCTCCAGCCCAATCTCTCGCAAATACTCGCAGGCTTCGCCCATCACTTCTCCTTTGACCAACATCCGATTGCGTATCGGGCGCTGCGAGCCCAGAAGGTCAGCTGTTTCCGTATTCTGATGACAGTTGAGCGTGTATAAGGTTTGGCGTTTGACATGTGCTAGATACTGGCAGACAGACGTTTTGCCAGACCCTGTTTCACCGACAAGCAGGACAGGCTCGTTGTGCTTCAATGCCTTGACGAGGAGGATGAATAAACGTCGTAGAGCGGTCGTCCAGACTAAGTTGCTCGATGGTAGACTCGTTACCCCGACATCGGCCTTGATATTTGCGCGATCGAGCGAGTACAGGGCATCCTCGTCAATCTGAACCTTCAAAATAGTCTCGATAACCTCCTTAACGACTGCTTTGTCATCTGGTCGTCGGGTGCGTTCCGCCAACAACATATAGCCTGCCTCAGCCAAGCTCTGACTTCCCTGCTCTTCCTTATCCTTCCAGTCCCTGCCAGCCCAGCGGAACAGGTCTCGCAATGTTGCAAAACTTTGTTTCGTCTCGAACAGCCTTCCGGCCTGACGGCGCTTTTGAAGTTCGCGAAACACTGCGACAATGCGCTGTGCCCGTGACAGTGCGATCTGACACCTTTCAGAAAGAATTCTCTCAAGCTCGGCTTGCGGAACATCATCAAAGTGCACCTCCAAGAAGCGGTTCCGGAATGCGCGAGATAATGTTTTCCGACCGGCGTAAAGACCAGCGGGGTTCTGAGTCGCGAAGAGCATGAATTGTGGATGTGGCCGAACAACCTCTTGGGTCTCGGGAAGCAACAGCTCACGATTGTCGTCGAGGAGTCGGTTAAGAGCTTCCAAGACATCTGTGGGCGCCAGATTTAGTTCGTCAAGTACGATCCAGTCTCCATTTCGCAGAGCACGGACAAGTAGGCCGTCTTGAAAGACCAATTTCCCTGTGCTTGGATCAGAGATGTAGGTGCCAAGGTACTCCTGTATATCCGTGTGCTCATGGTTGTTGATGCGGACGAAGCGATGACCAGTGCGCCGAGCGAGGTATTCAATCGCGCTGGTCTTGCCTGCGGACGTCGGGCCTTCAATGAGTACAGGTGAACGGCGGGTAAGGATAATCCTCGACAGGTCGATCAGCTTCTTCTGGACGGAGGGGGTGAGGACATAATCGTCTGCGACTTGTAGAGGCATGGGACCGCAAGAAAGCCAAAATGGCCCAACCTGAACGAACTCGTCCGGCGACCGCCCTTTCGGACATGTTGGAATGACTGATAAGAGTGACGAAGCATCTTTCCCCAATAGGTGCTTCTCAGCCAACAGTGTCACCAGATCCACGCTCTTCTCGTCGAGGCTCATCGTAAAGGCCATCATACAACCCTCCCACAACCCCCTACGAAGCCCGAATGATGATGTGACGTCTGCTGCGAAGGTGAGCGCCCGGGCGAGGGTCCGCATGCTGAAGTGAGCTCTCTTGTTAGAGCCGTCCGCTACCGCACGCTCCTCTGCTAGCTTCCTAACCGCAGTGTAAAACTCCGCGACATCCATAATGGGCGATTTGCTTCCGACAATGCAGTGACCGATGTATTGAGTAATGATAGCGATGAGGGCGTTGCGATCGTCGTCCGGTGGCGGGACCCAGAGCTCGGTAAACCGCGTCCGAAGGTTCGGCGGAAGGTCTTTCTTCCCTACGTCAGTGGCAGGGTTCATGGAGGCGAAGATCCGGAAGGAAGAATGGCGGGGTACAGGAGTCAAAGAGCCTTGTTCGGTCAGAGTGATAGAAGACGAGCTGGATTGCAGGAGTGGCGCGATGGCTTCTAGTGTCTCGGGAGATGCTAGATTAATTTCGTCGAGAAGGACCCTGAGAGGATTCATGGTCTTGTTATTACAGAGGCGTATAATAAACAGAGGCGTAGTGGATTACACTTACCAATGGCCCGCTCGCACTGCTCTCACGAGTGGCCCTTCCACGAAGGTGAATACAAACTTTGATTTGGCCAAAACATGCTGCGCCTCGAATGTGGCCATATCGCGCTCAAACGCCAGCCAGTCTTCTCGTGTTGGAGCGTTGGTAGCACCAAGGGCCACGTCGTCGACCTTGCGTCGCTTGCGCGGCTCGTTAACACTGTGCAACTCCAATACTGGATCAGGCCTATTTTATGATATCAGCCTCCCATCTGTTCGAAGTTGAGTTTTTAATCAATCTTGCCTTATCGCCTTATTTTGTTCTGCGAACCTCGCCTTAGCCTTGCCACAACCTTCCTTCCACATACCGACACACCGCTTCCACTTCGCTCCACCCACAGCCTTCCTGACCTCCCCAACGAACGCTTCGTTCTTCCTGATGCTGAACGTTCCCTCAAACAACGCCAGAAACTTCGCTTGCAGGTCCCCAGCTGGCACTCTAGGATCCAACGGCTTATAACCCCCAAGCAAATCTGCCGACTCAGTCTGGTTGGACAGATTGATCGCAACCAAAGGGCGATTTACTAGGTTGGAGATATGCTGAATAGCGGTCGTTTTCCCGGTTCCGGTCTCTCCAACTAGAAGCAAGGGTTCGGCATGGCTGATGGCGGCCGAGAGCTGTTCCAAAAGTGTTAGGGACGGTTTATGCAGGGCGAATGGACGCGCGAGAGACTGTGAGGGGGACCACAACGACGATGGATGCGATGAGAGACGAGTCCGGCCCACTCGAATCGCGGCGACAGACCCGTCAGCAGGGTTGTTCACTGTCTCGTACTCTGGCGTCCGGTCCTTTATCGCCCACTGGATCCGATCATTGGTGAGACCCAACTGCTCGCCTAGGCCACGTACGAAGGCTGATTGGATGGAAGAGACAGAGGGTAGGAAGCCGAATAGTACGTCCTTGGCCTCCAAGAAGATCTCTTCCCTGACAGACAGGCTGAAGATCCGAGCCGCCAAAGGCTGGGAAGCGGCATCCTCCGAGGGTTCGATAGCTGCAGCCGGCCGTATCGTCGCTGGAAGTAGGTCGTCTACACGGCGGATCCACTTCTCGAGGTCCCTCATACCGATCTCTCGCGGCGTTCCTGCGAAAACAGAAGAGGATCCGCCTTTCCTCATGCTCCGCCACCCAGTCTGCGCCACATCCCAAACGTCAAGTAATGCCTGAAGCGGCTCTCCAGCGAGCTTGGGGAAGTGTGCCGCCAGAGTGTCGTGTTGTTCGCACTGAGAGGGAGAGGGTGTTTGGACCTCATACCAGTGTTGGCTTCCGAGGAAGATCGGCTGCGGGAACAATGCGCCATCTACAGTGACGCCTGTTGGAGTTACGGACCGTGTGGCGAAGAGCGCGAATGAATCGGCTGCTTCGATGCGACCATGCCCAGAGATGTCCAGATGAGCTCGCTCCGCCATTCCTTTCGAGTAGCCTAGACTCTCGATGAGGGGCAGGAGCGTACCAAGCACTTCTCCGCTCGCCTTATCAATGTCCTTCAGCACTACCCACCTTCCAAGCCGCATCGCGCGAACGAGCGCACCTTCCACCCATTCGAAGGAGCCTGGACGAGTAGGAGAAGAGATATAGGAACCAAGGAGTGTTTTGGGATCAAGGGACGTGTCAGAGAGATAGATTGTAAGGATTTGGTTCTGGGCGTCTGACGCGGCGTATAAGAGGGAGGAGAGATGTGAGATGATGAGGGATTTTCCTGAGCCGGCGGGAGCAGTGATGAGAGTAGGTAGACGACGCGAGAGGTGAAGTGCTAGGATGTGGAGCGTAGATTTTGTACCGGAAGTTTCGACCAGTTGGCTGGGAAAGGCCGGCTCGATAGTCTGACGTAGAAACAAAATTCCCGATACGTTGACTACCCGAGGGCTCAGAATCCCGACTGAAGGTAGCGAAACCTCGCCCTCCATGTTCGCGAAGTATGGTACCGGATTTCTCAACGTTTCACGATAATCGGCAATACGCGTCACCTCAGTGAAGGGTAGCAGCCATCCATCGATCCACTTCACCTCGATTCTCATCATATCCTCCGATGTGACCTCGCCGTACTGAATCGGCACATCGATAGCAGCGTTCGGTCCAAGCAGCTTGAACTCCCATTCATTACGCTCCTGTTCAGAGATGCCAGCGTGAAGCGCATAGCAGCGTAGAGCGAGGTACCGGATGCCAGGGTCCGAATGTGGAGGATTCATGAGCCTGTTGAGGGGTTCGACCGACCACCTGTAATATTTTGAGATTTCCGGAGCGGCTCGAAGGAGTCGGTAATACAAAAGTAGGATTCGATGGAGGCTATCGATAGGTATGGTTGAGATATTGGATGAGTTCAAGAATCCGAGAGGTCCTTGAGCGAGTGACTGGCGCTTTAGATATTCAGCCACCACTCTAGAGCAGCGTATGTAGTGAGCATCGCTCCAAGTCTCTGGAATATTTCCCTGTGCTCACGGATATATCTCTTCATGTGTTTCCAACAGTAAAGCAAGAGCTTCTAGTCTCCTGACTTCGTCTATGGTCTCGTCGTCGAGCCATCTGGCACAGAGATCGACCAGGACTGGAAGGAAAGTCTCCAGCACAAACAATGTGAAGGCTGGGATAGCGAGGAGGCGTGAAAGAGTAGGAAGTAGTTCGTTCAGATTTACAATGCCATGAGACGCTTGCGTTATGATCGGGAGAAAGCTGAGGGGAATGCACCCGGTTGGGAGACGACAGAGCAGCACACCGGCTTGTTGCTTGAAGTTCATGGCCAGGGGATCAAATGAGCCCTCCATGATCGACAAGCTGCTTGCAGTATTGATTACGGCTGCGTTATCGAAGTGCGGGTGCAGTTGGAGAAATTTTATTCTGGACGAATCAGAGTTATATGGATGAAGTAAGTCGACGCTCAGACCACCCCCGTACACTTTGACTTTCTACGCTCCAAGCCTTAAATGTCATACACCGACCAAGCCGCGTACCAAGAGACCGGTGCCTATTCGACGTGGATGTGAGCTACTTTGACATATTTTATCTGGAACTTCGAAGGACTTTCTTGACATCTTCCAATAATAAGGTACGATGATCACAGCCATTCTGGTGCAACCTCTCCTGATGAGAAACTTTCACCTAATGCGATGAGATCTAGCTCAACGCAGTCCATGTGCGCAATCCCTTGTATGTAATCTTTCTTGACAAATTTTCTTGCGCCGGGAGAGTAGAAAGTACCATTGGTTCGACCACCGGTCCGTTTTTTTAGCAGAAACCCATTTCCTGGCAGCTCGTACCTAGGTTACATACACAAGCCGACGCTGGACATAATTATGCTCTGCCTGTCAT
>WSTV01000452.1:0-24561 GCA_019632285.1 Tulasnella sp. 332 | reverse complement strand
GATGTTTCACGATGTTCTCGCAGGCCGCTCTCTTTGCAAGTATCGAAGCCGGACTAATCACTCTTATCAAAACACCGCCCGTTTCGGGGTCGAGTTTGCGCGATTCGAATCCCGGCTTGTTCCACTTTTTGCTCCTTCTTTCTTACTCCGCATTATGTTTTAACGCCGGTGCGACTATCACCTCATTGGTCATTAGTGACCAGCTTGGAGAGATGCCCTTTCGCTCAAGAAACATCAAGGCTAAACAAGTTCCAGGAAGCGCCCATCTCCTTCTGAAGGACTATCAGGTTTCGAAGCGCTGGTCCTGGCTTATCGCATATTGTGAGTCCAGTATGTCGCAATCAGTGCTTTCATCACTAATCCCGCTGGCTGCGTTAGGGTACATCTTACTTTTCTGTGGAGGAGGTTGCTTTATGGCCCAAGTCGGCGTGATTGTGTGGCTGTACGAGTCGAACAGCGTTAGGATTGTCATGACCCCGGTCCTTGCTCTTTGTTCGGCATCACTGATAATGCCCGTGTTTTTATGACCCGTTCCACCTGAGAGGTTTTGGTTAGGATGCAGAAGGGAGGAACGAAGCGTTACAAGATGTATGATTGATGTAAATATATTCAATGCCCTTGTATTATTGTGTGTTATAGATCAAATATCCACAAGTGGAAGGGTGGCTATCCAGTCCGCCGAGTACAGCCGGAAGTGTTCGCGGGGCAAGTCTCGCTACCTGCTGTCATCATTCGCTTTGACTGTATAAGTTGAATGCTAAAACTCGCACTCCGTATGAGCCGGATTAATGGCGTTGATGAATTGCAGGCCAGGAAAGTCGGGACGCGTGGTCGTTGATTTAACATTTCGTTCCACACAAAGCGTACAGTCACTCCATGAACCGTGCAAAATGACTCCTCTGCCACGGCGTACGTCCGGCAACTCAACAGCCAAAACATGATCGTTCATCTTCTCCTCGCCCATACTGATAATCATGTATAGTTTGCTGGACCGTATCACGCACACAGTCCGAACACCTCCAGTCGGAGCCTGGGGTATGGCACGTAGCGACTATTCCGGTTACAACGTTCGAACGAAAGGCCGTCTGCTGTAAACGTGTGTCTTCCGACCTTTCTAGTATAGGACCGAGTATGATCGTACAGCCGGATTAATCCATCTTCTGGATTGGTGATTGCCTAGATACGATCGTCGGCCAGGCCGATAACATGTCTGATTCATCCAGTGGTGGAGTTAGCCAATCATCCTCTGCTTACAGGAACCATCAGAAAATACCTTACAAGTTTTAGTTCTGACTGGCCTTTGGAGGCTTATCTCGTGGATTTGGACTTTGATGCGAGTGACTGTATATCTGTCCCTGAAAACATGGGATCAGAAGACAATTTGGGCAGACATCCCGGATAAATGGAAGATGGAAGACTTTGTGCTTGGCGTTGCGATGGTAACCTTAGGGGATAAGGAACGCTGTTTAACTTGCAAATTGCTTGAGGAATCTGGAGTGCTAATCGAGATCGTCGCATTAGCTGTTGCCTTGAGATTTGACTCTTGATCGAGGGACATACCCGCTTCCGGCGTGGAGAGCTGGGGGTAATCGCATTGACTAGTTCTGGTCAGTTGTATCACGGTGCTTACTGTACAGCCAGGACCTCGTTCAGTACACTCTTACTGGTTCAAAAGCGGGCAAGTGTCGATTTACGACATCTACTGGACATGGATCGGCGTTTTGTACGGGATTTGTATAGTTGAAGCATCCGGGCCGTAGCCATTTGGCCGACTCCTCTTGAACCAGCTCGCGCAGTACATCTTATGATCGTCGCTTTCGCTGTTGGTCAGAGACGATCTAGGTGAGCCCCGATGAAAATGACATACCAGGTGAGACTCCCGCGTATGGGCTTCAATATTACACAAACAGAAAATCAAAATAAGTAATATCAGCTCGGGGATAAATCCAGATCTCCCATTTGGGCCGTCTGAAGACCAAATAAGCCATGAAAGGCCCGGCGTTTGGTCTTAACTCTTTGAAGGAGCAGCATTCTATATACAAAGAATATTAATACGGGCTCACTACTGCTACTTTGGGTCGAAGGATCTCTGTGGGATTTTACTTTGAGACTCTGGAGCAAATGTTTCAGTCGACGACAAACTCAAATGCCCGTGATGCACTCGGTTGCGCTACATACGCCACAGCCACCATATCCAAGTTCATATACCCTAATCAATTAATTTACGAACGGCGGTGATCTCATTGTGCCCGATCCAGTTCACGGTGCTCGTTGTGGCTTCCATTCTTGAGCCGCCTACACAGCCTCTCATCAAGACGACCGGATCATGGCAGCCCCGATACCTTTATAAGGAAATGATCCCTGTGATCCCTGACGCGCTTATCTGCAGCTTTGCCACGTCGTTCAGCTGACTCTTCCAGAGTTTTTCTTCGATCAGAGGCACGTTCCCCTCTTCCTCAAATCTCTGTTCCCCCACTGTCCCACTGCGCTGATCCTTTCCAAATCTGAGTCACATAAAAAAAATCTCGCCCAGGTTGGGAGCTCTAAACGCCGATCGCCGTGACCTTCTGCCCTTGCTTGTGGCTGCACGTTCGCTCTATCTTTGTTATTCCTTCTGCTAACGCTCAAAACCCTTTGGAGGATGGCCGAAGGTCGCTGTGGTGCCATATATTTGACAGTAGAGCTCTACCGTGCGTGTGGCCATGGAACAGCCGCCCACGTCTTCTTCTTTCGCATCAGCCAGTCAAGTTATTGACGCACCCGACAATGCTTCTGGGAGTGTCGTAGAGCGCCTTGCTTTCCTCAATCTGGATCGTGGACTTGAAATGCCTAGCAGTCAGCACTTTTTTTTTGGAATGGATAGATCGGACATTCACCACCCCGAATCCAATGATTCTGTCATTTGAGGGAAATACAGACGTATTTATGTCTCTCTCAATCAAGCCCAAGCTCTCCATCATCAAGCCACCAGTCCCATCCTATCATTTCCAAAACACTCTCAATAATCAAGCCACCAGCTCCATAAACACCTTCTATAATCAGCAATGTCGTCAAGTACCTCAATCGATCTGTCAACCATGAGCCCCAGTGATTGCAGACAAGCATACGGACAATTCAGAAACCTCGTTGCTCAACAAGGATGGTACTTCTCTGAAGTAGCGGAGCCGATGGACAAGAAGCGAAACACAAAGTGGGCAGCAGCGATTACGGGTGAGGCACAAGCGAGGATCGAATCGGACTGTTGGCTCGAGACCTGATCTATTTTTCTCCTTTCTTTGTTCGCGACAGTATGCGGAGTGACATATCGCTCTGATGGATTCACTCAAGGAAAGATGGAAGCGTTGCACTTGGCTGCTGCATGTGCTTTGCGGCATCTCCTAGGCTGCTAGACGGCGCGATGCTTGTTGCCTCAGCCACCGACACTCGGAGATGGACTGCGATGGATTCGTGTCTGCGCATAAACTCTGCACTGTATCACTAGTTTTTCCTTCTTGTAGACGAATCATCATATTATGACGCCCCACAAATGTAAATTCATCACAAAAAGCTCTCCGTTGCAAGGGTATATACAACAGCATTACACAATCTCACCCGAAGAAAAGGAAACCCCGAAGAAAAATCAACCCAGCCTCCAAATCCCGTTGGGGGCGGGGCCCATTACGTATTACTGTATGAATACACGATGCTCATAGTTGTATCTATTCGGACGGCCGAGGCGTCCGGCTCGACGATGCATGAGTGGGGAATAATTCAAAGTCCTTGTGCAACACCTGTAAGATACGGTGATCAGCGACTGCTCAAAAGAGACTCGGTAAGCAAATGTGATGACGCACATTACTATGGATCGACCGTGATCAGCTTCTCCGATTTGTATAACCGCTCCTCTCCCCAGGGTGCCGCATGTCGCGTCTTATCGTTGCGTTCCCCCTGGAAGACGCACATCCGTGTGGACATCCGTTGCAATGGCCGCCTCTTTTCCATCATCACCCTTAAAGCGGCGATGATGTCGGTATCGTCGTAGGCCCGCTGGGCATTATCCTTCTCGAATGCCACGACCTGGAATGTTTTGAGTTTCGGGCACACCCAGTCGACGGTGCAGTCGGTAAGAGAGAGCTCGCCAATGAATGCGGGAATGGGGGAGGAATCCTCAAAGGAGATGCTGGGGTTCAAAATTCCGAAAGCGTCAGAGCTGGAGGGGGGGGGATATATCATGTACCACTAACCATTCGAGGTTTCGGACTTTCCGAAGGACATTGAGGAGGTTGTCCTGGCACATCTCAGTCGCGTGGAGCCGAAGATGACGCACGTTGAGGAGGGGGAAGATGCTGTTAACGACCTGGTTTGGCGAGTCCTTAATATGCGTGAAGAGTAGGCGAGATAGATTCGGCATCTCGGCGAATGATAGAAGCCTAACGATGTCTTCTTCTGTGATGCCATTCAACTCGAGGCACTCCAATTCAGGTAGACAAATAGCTGGTCCTTGGAAGTGCATGATGAGAGGCTGCATCGGGTCCGCGCGAATTGTAAGTCGGTTAAGGTTTTGCCCTGTATAAATAGCAGTAGTAAGCCACTCAAATCTATCCGTCCAATGATTGAGATGAATACTCACATTTGCCCAGAAGAGCGGGAGATGTCCAATTCGACGAGTGAACGTAGAGACTGGAGACGCTGTAGAAGAGTGTGCTTTCCCAAACGAGCGGCACGCCTCGAACGATTAAAGACTTAAGAGCCGGCGTTTGACCACGGAATGGGTCAGCGGGCGCGTTGCAGAAGCCAGATATCGAGAGGTGTTCCAGTAAAGGAGCCTTATCGACGAGTGCTCGCATGACGGTGTCAGCCGCTGCCGTCTCCCAGACTTCCAAAACGAGACTCCTCCATCTCCGCACGTGTGGGTAGAGGAGCTTCAGCATCATCTCGGCATCTTCCCGCGTATCCAACCTAGAGACCATTAAATCTAAGGGTGCATCCTTGCTCCGCCGAAGCCTCTCCGAAACCTCGTCATAGGACGCGTGCCCGCCAATGAAGTCGATTGAGGACCAGAAAGTTGGGTTCTCCAGTGCGATCATCCTTAGTCGGCCCGAGATTTGGGAAAAGAGCCGCGGGAAGCGTCGTGGATCCTCTTGTGCTCCAAGCTCAATTATGCGTGAGATACTGAAAACGCTCATTGAGTTCCCATGTGCAACGCCTTCGGCGGGATACTCACATCTCGGGCGGAGTGCACAATATTGGGGAGGGTACGACTGGCTTCACGTCTATGACATCTGTCCTGGCGCCGGAACCAACGAGGTGCAAGGACTGCTCAGAGAACTGGCGGGTAAGGAGCTTCTTTGTGAGGGCAGCATTAACGTGCGACATGGTGTACAGGTGTCTATTAGTCTATGCAGAAGAGAAAGAAAGTGAGAGCGAAAGAGACGGAGAGAATGGGGGAGAAAGGGAGAAAGGATGGGGCGTAGGAGACGACGATGGGGAAGTGGCCTTTTTATTTCATAAAGCGAAAACACGAGGGAGCGGCAGTTGCCACGTCAAAAGAGCAATGGATCAAGCGTCAGACTTTCGTCTCACCTGGCTTATACCTTGAGAAAAAAAAAGAGTAGGATGACCACCGACCCCTGAAACTATCCCAGGTTCAACTTGCATCCGCGTCTCAGGTTCCGTTCGGAATTGCCGCCAGCCTCCTCATCCGCGGCAAGAGCATGGCTGCTCACGAGATAATAAAGGCCCTCAGCAGGCGAACGAGTAGCTATCTCGGAGAGTCCTTGGGGATCGTGGACACAATTTCCGACAATCTGGACCGTGCGATCAAATGCCGCACACGGTATGGGGTCAGCACGACTTTTTTTATTTATTTGCCAGTATGTAAAAACAACTTTTCGGCCGAACCAGAACATGCATTTCTGATCATGAGGTAAAATCAGCACATTATGACTTGTCTCGTAACAACACTTGCAGGATTGTGAGGACGTAAAACACAAAGGTGCGGAAATCACCAAATTGGCAACGGCTCACAGCCTCCCCCAGCGGTGCAGTAAGGGGTTTACTATCGAGGTATTAGCCGTTGGCAAATGCGAGAAAAGCGCAATGGGTGGCCTATTGGGCATAAGAATGCTGAAGGCATGGGGATAGTGGTGACGGTCATTGCCGATCTGGGGAGTTATACGTGGCTTGGCACCGGGCAAACGCCACCAAAAGCAGCCACCCCAAGGGGGGTTTAGCCATCAACCATATGTGTTTGTATCCAAAGGGGCCAGAAGTAAGAGCGCCAGGATTGACCTAGGGAATCTCTGCAAGATCTTTTCGCTCGTAGAAACGCGTCAAACGCGCCAGACCCCTGATCATGTCTTAATTCCCATGTTTGAACAGCACTATTGAACACGAATGAAAGTCTGGAACATCAACTTAAAACCCGCCCATTGGTATATCACCACTTCAGCACCTCTCAAAAACGCGATATAAGTCAGGTAAATTTGCCACCTGTACTGCGTTGTCGTCTTCGAGCATACGCTTGTGTGGGACCAAATATTTCCGTATGGCAGGAAAGAGAACGTGTTGGACTTGCCACCGAGAAGATTTATCTTCGCCAGGCAACGAAGGGTCCAAGGATGACTCGGGGTTTGAAGGTGGGACATTACTCTCGAAGTTGAGGGGGCCAGGTTGATAGAAGTATGCAAGCTCGCGGAGGAACGTCTCGAAACATGGACCTTCAGTTGACCAGTCAACCTGCATGAGGCGAATTTAGGGCCCGTCAGTTCGTGGGCATAGATGAGATTGAATATCAAATTAAAGGTAACGAGGACGGGAGACAGCTTACCTCTGGCCCGAGTCTCATCAGTAAGAGTGGCAACCGATCAAGATTTGGCGTGTAGCCCTTCAATAACAAGGGCAGGGTCTCGAGCTCGCCCTTCCGGTTGATCTTCATGGCGAAGTATTCCTCCAGCATCTCACTCCTGCTTGTGAGGATACTGGCTATGATCTGACGCAATACCAGTCAAAGGGTCGTGAGTCTCATGTGGCGACTAGGACCCTTACACTCGGTCGACATACTTCAACGGCGGCGTCTGGTTCTAGTCCACTCGCGAGGACTGCCTCGGCATCGGAGTCGACGGCAAGTTTGATTAGCAACCGTATTGGAGGGGGTGGATGGAGCTTGATCTGGACAAAGTCTCCAAACTGACGTAAAGCCAACTGGTAGAAGAGCTCTTCGCTAGATTGAGTCGTAGTCAGGCGTTTATATCATTCCAATATGTTAAAGGTACTAGACTCACGCGAGAACACCATGGTTCAGCAAATAAAGCTTCGTCGAGTGTTGTACCAATGATACTCCAAGCCTCATGTCCACGATACCGACGAAGATGTGATTTGCCAAAATATCCGCGAGACCTAAGATGCAACATGTCAGGTATAAAGCGAAATTAGATTCTGTATGAGTTGAGAAGCGCACCTCCATGTCTTCTTTTAATAACACCGTCTCTTAGGTCCTTGATGCTAGACAGAGCACATTGAGAATCAGGGATATCCTCGCGTGATCGACTGCTGGGAGTTGCATCCTCGGCGGATGGCATATGTGATGGGTCCTTGACTGCGAACATCGAATCTAGCGTCTGATCCATCATTGAAGTCCGAATTTTGTGCTGCGGAAGAGGCTTTTTGACCACCGGCACTGAAGTCAGGGCTTCGTTAGCATTACGTATCAAGGGTGAAGTGGACCCAAAAACGGACCAGGAGATGGTTCTTCATCCACGATTTCGTTCTCCATAATTTCATCACCATCATCGTCAGTTCGGGCGTTCCACTTATTCTTGCTGCCGTCTTCATGTGGCGGTCCTGCGGAAGGGCCACCACCAGCTACTCCGCCGGTGAGGAGTGTCTGGTATTCGAAAGTCCGGGACTCGCCCTGGAGGGCTACCTTTTGTTGTATTGTATCCGCGATGGCACTGATGATCTCTTCTTCGTTCATAAAGTGCACTTCACGCTTGGTTGGATGGACATTAACGTCGACTTGGTTCGCGGCAATCAGGATGCTATGCGTACATTATGTTAGCACTTCTGTGTAAGGGAAGGATACAATGAGTGATACCTTAAATACACAAACGGTGACGATCCTTTAGGCAAAATCGTGGAGTACACTCCTTCAATCGCACGTTTGACCCTCATTGAATCCACTAAACGATCTGGAAGGGAGAGGATCATCAGTTTAACTTTCTCAAGAGATCGAAGATTCGCTACTGACGATTGATGAATAAAAGCAATGTAATTTTCTTAGCATGATAGTTTGCGTTCGTCGCATAAGCTTCCGCCTCCCAATCCGGATCGTCGTCGAGCCCCTTCCCCTTCTTACTTGCGTCAGGAGCTTCCTTAACCTTTGATGAAGTAGATATGTGGAGAAGCTCCCTCTCAACGCTTGCGCCGTAGAGTAACTTGATATTTATTGGGGTGCTGGAGTTCGAAGGAGTTGATATCTCTGGCCCTCTAGAACCTTCCTGTACTTGACGACATGGTCAGAAGAAACCATAGATCGAGGAACGTGATATCACTGGATGCTATACCTTCTTACATGTGAAAGATACAGTCGGATTATGAACGGCATACCGCGTGATCACATCGAGGATTCTGGCGTACTCGTCAGATGAGGAGCGTAGCGCAGACAACCGTGTGGTGGTATTGTAAAACAGGTCTTCAACCTAAAGCATTGAGCTCAGAAATATTTGAGATATGTGAATGGAAGGGACGGACCGTGATAGTGGTACCATTGTTACCGGCACAGGGCCTTGGGTCAGACGACCCACCCGGTTTGGGAGAGGTTAGGCTTCCATCTGCATAAAAGGCTCTGAGGCGTGGGTGACGTTAGATTTGGCATATTGCTTGGGGAGCAGGTAACGAACTTCCAAGCGCAACTATCCGACTTGGTTTTCGTAACAATAGATAAATGTGCGACATGTGAGATGGACGCCAGAGCCTCCCCGCGAAATCCGTATGTAGCCAGCGACAAGAGGTCGGAGTATTCAGAGATTTTTGAAGTTGTGAATCGTTCGCAAAGAATTGGGAGGTCGCCTTTCTGCAAGACGTACTCTGTTTATATGTTCGAATAATGTATGTTTAAGTGATGCTTACGCGTATGCCAGAACCGTTGTCAGCTATCTGTAGTAGCTTTAAGCCACCATCTTTCACAATGACCCTTATCTGGGTAGATCGCGCATCAAGCGCGTTCTCAAGGAGCTCTTTGAGGGCGGAAGCTGGGCGGTGAATAATCTACAGGGCGCAAGTCAGGTGTGCGGTGAAGGTTCTGGGACATTAATCTGACCTCTCCAGCAGCAATGCGATTAACTAGGGCTTCCTCGAGGCGATGGATGGTACGAGGACCTTCTGGAACGGGAGAGCCGGACCGGGACATGAGGATGGTTTTCGACTTTTCAGCTCGAACTCTACTGTCGCACACTCGCGATCACCTTCGGACTTGGACCGCCCGCCGCTGACATTCATCGCGAATGGAAGACGATGATTTCAATCCTACGGCACTCAGTGGACTCGGCCTTGACAGTATTCTTGCCGACCTTGAGCTTCCGTCTTCCTCCAGTCTGGGCAACCAACTTGGTCTCACTGGCCTCAGCTCGTTCACCTCTGGTCGCATATTCTCCGGATTCGCTGAAGATGGAGCTATTGGTGTCGGCGAAGGGGATGACTTTGAAGACGAAGTGGACCAAGAGATTATGGATGAAGGAGGTCAGAGCTACGCTGGTCAAGAACGGCTTGACATGGATCAAGATGTCAAGATAGAGGCCGTCACGCCGTATATTGGTGCTGCAGTGCACAGTCCTAGGGACTTACCTATGGGTGACGACGAAGATCTGTTTGGACCAGAACCACCGAGGAAGAAACCAAGGAGAGAACGAACGAGGACTATTAGGAATGTCGTGCCCACAAGACCTATCAATGTCAAGGAGCTCTTCCCGTCGTTCGAGCCAGGCAAGATCCTTAATTTCACGGAACTCTTCAAAGGAAGAGCCATAAAAAAGAGCAGGGTAAAGCATAAACCTCTCAATGGTCGGCATCCAATTCGTATACCATCCCAATATCACACAGCCTCGTCCTGACGCGCTTGTATTCTGTTCATCCCTAGTCGAACCGGTCGCTCCTAAAGAACGCGAGCTTGCAGCACCTCGGCCCCTTCAATCTTTGATTGGTGATGTCAAAGCCGTTGTCCAGAAGAGCACAGCAGTCGCCCCTGCGCCTTCTACTCACCCCGATGCAGCTCTCCTACGTACCATCCAGTCGCGCAACGCTGATGTAGCTCAGGGTCTTCGTTCGACTGCAATTTCTATCCCGCTAGATGATCGAAGTTACGACCTAGTGCTTCTTTCCGACTGGGAGAAGCAGATCATTTATGGACCATCGACTGCACCACCCAGGGTGGGAACTCTATCTCTTTCTAATCCTGCCAGCCTCTATTTAGAATCGGATGAATGGCTTCAAACAATCATATGGGATCGTACGCGGCTATTCAAAGACTTTCGCCAGCTTCCATTCGATCCAGATCCCTTTAAAATCGAGCCGCCTCCTTCTGCCGCCAAGCCAATCGGTACGTGATATCTATTGTAGTGCTAACGCACGTGGCTGACTTAGTTGTTCTTAGCTCCTCCCAGACCTCGAAAACGCATTCGCTTCGACAACGCGGTGCCGAAAGACCAGTTCAACTTGTCAAATGATCAATTCTACGAGGTGTCAAAAGAGAAGTCTCGCGTTCGGCAGACGTTCGGGCAAATAAAGGTTACGCATGCCTATCCCGCCGAGAAGCTTCAACTCCCGTTCGTGAGTAACCTTCAACCTATGGATTACGCGCTTTCCTACAACACTCACGCTTCTACTCAACTATAGTACAAGACCCAACTGTCCAAAGCCGAAGCTCGGTCATGGCATCGTCCTACCCTTCACTTCCCAGTTAACCTTCCTATTTCTTTCAGCAAAGTACGTGGCGCAAAGAAGAAGAAAGACAAAGCCGGTAGGAAGATCACACGAGGAGACCTTACGGAAGGTTTACGGTTCACTGGAGACATCTCGTTGCGGGATACCAGTGCGGGAGTTTTGTTGGAGTACTCAGAGGAATATCCGCCCATGCTCAATAGCTTTGGGATGGGAAGCGTCTTGGTGAACTATTACCGGAAGCGGAATGAAGTAGATGATTACGTGCCCAAGGTGGGTTTCTCCAGGTTATCGAAGTATTTGTACACGCTGGCCAACAGGGAGACCTTCAGCTTGACGTAGGTGAACCTTACATCCTCGAACCAGCAGACGAGTCTCCCTTCTTCCGTCATGGACATGTCCACCATGGCGAGACGGTGCCTGCGATATACAACAAGTTATATCGTGCTCCTCTCTTTCGCCATAAACCAGCAGGAACCGACTTCCTCGTTATACGGTACGTCTTTCACTGAATATATTCAATAATCCAAACGGGTTAACACCCTTCCTCGCTATCATAGGAGCACAACCAAAGGCGAATCAAAGTACTTCATCCGTGAGATTAAGACTCTCTTTACAGTCGGCCAGACGTTCCCTGCCATCGAAGTCCCAGGACCGCATTCTCGAAAAATCACCAACACCATCAAGGGTCGACTTCAGATCATTGCTTTCAAACTGATAGGGAAATCACGAGAAGGGAGGATCAAGATGCCGAGGCTACTCAAGTACTTCCCCAGCGAGAATGAGTTGCAAATGAAGCAGCGCCTCAAGGTCTGTTTAATGAGAGATGATAGTGTTTTGAAACTTGTATCTGATACTCCTCCGCGTCCGTCTTTCCTGAAGCCTTTCATCAAGGAGTTCATGGAATTTCACCGGACTGGGCCACATCAAGGTTATTGGCGCTTGAAGACCACGATCGAGCATCCGACACGCGAGAAGATGCTGCGTATCGTAGAGCCGGAGAATGTCGTTGTCTCGGAGGGAACAGAAGTTGGGAAGCAACAGCTGGATGACATGGGTTACATTAAGGCGGACATTGGAGAGGAAGCAAACGATGAAGAGGCCGCCACAAAGCCTATAGCTGAGCAGTTAGCCCCGTGGTACACGACCAAGAGCTTTGTTTCGGCGGCTACCAAAGGTTCTTTCATGAAGTTACACGGAGAGGGGGATCCAACGGGTCGTGGAGAAGGTTTCAGCTTTATTCGGACTTCGGCCAAAACGCCATTCGTTAAGGCAGGGGAGGACCCTGAGGCAAAAGAAGGTGCGTTCCTCCACGATGCTCTGGGGTTCAATCACATGCCTAATTTTTAGTTTAGCCGAGATCGCAGCCAAAACAAAGTCATCTCACAGATACACCGTGGCCGACCAACACACCGCCTATCGTCAGGAGATCGATCGCATCTGGAAAGCGCAACATGACAGTCTCAGTAATCCCATTCCACCTGTTCTATCCGATGAGGATGACGAGCCACTCCCTTCCCACTCCATCTCTAGACGTGGGTCTGTTCAGCCTGGTCGGAGAGACCGATCTCCCTCTGTCATGTCAGAGCGCATTGGCTCGCGGGGCATGTCGGTGGGATTCGGAGGACATGGTGATGGTGGCAGCGCCGACGGCAGGGGAGGAGATGCCGTGTCCAATCGTGTCCTGAGGATTCGCAGACTAGTAAGTAGAGTACTCACACTGCACAATTGGCCTATCTCTGACCATTCGAATATTTGTAGATCGAGGGGAAATGGACGATGGAGATCATTCGTGATCAGAGAGTGATCACAGCATACGTGGATCGCAAACGTGCCGAAGAAGAGGCCATGGTGGATGTGGAGGATGTTCAGGTCACCGGTGACTCAGCGGTTGATGCAAGGAATGCAAAAAGGATACAAGATGCGATTGCTCGGCTCAAAAAGAACCAGGACCGGAGGTTGCAGAGGAAGAATGCTCAGATCATCAAGGCTGGCGGTACGCCAATGGGCGATATGCACGTAAAGTCTGAGACCGTGAGTACCCGCGATCGTCGGCAGGGAACCTCACTAACATCTGTTTCGTTCAGACTCGCAAATGCGGAAACTGTGGTCAGATTGGTCACATGAGTAAGCCCTACTTCCCGAGTGCTCTTTCTGGCCCGCGATTGACTTTCGGCAAATTCAGAAACCAATCGAAAGTGTCCCCGATGGGCTGAGTTCAACACAGATAGTGGACCCATTTCCGCTACGTCCCCACCCGTGGCTTCTGCGGCGAGTCCACCTGCCTCAGCAATGTCACCACCCGCATCTTCTGCATTCTTTGCTGGTCCTGGATCAGCCTTCCGAAGTGCGTCATTCAGCATACCCCCCGTTCCCTCGCCGCTGGCGACTAGCCCCCCTTTATCGGCAGCAAACGACTGGTATAGTGGTGGCGATGGACCAACGAGTCCTGGCGGGTCTTCGTCAGCCCCGAAGAAGATCACGCTAAAGGTGAGAAAGTAGGTCACGCATATGAGCTCATTACGGTATTATAAATGAGTCTACATGCGCATCACGGACAATAGAATATTTATATATACATTACTAATCCATAATTCTCTTGGTGCTTTTTTAAAAATCACCCGAGCTTCATCGCAATACCAACAATAGCTTGCATAGGGCGACTAATAAGCGCTTTATTCACTTTCATGGGGTGTAGGGATAGCATTGCGTTGCTACACATGAGGCACAGCCTAGCTTTTCAAACATTCAACTGAACTTCCTTAGCGCTGCTCAACTGCGCCTTGTATTGCTCTCGTATCGGCGCTACACATTCGTTGATAAAATCATCGACCTGCTCCGGGGCCCTTCCAACAAAGGTCTTGGGGTCGAGCAGGCTATCAAGGTGGTCGTGAACTGGTTTGAAGTAGTCCACTGCTTTGACGCGCGCAATGAGGTCATTCGGCTTTCCTTCTTGCTTCACCACCTGGGAAGCTTGGTGCGAAAGAACTCGAATCTAGATCAAGCATAAAGATGAGTCATCTTCTACTGATAATCTGGCATCCGCGTGAGCGGGGTAGGTTTGAGTGCCAACCTGTTCATGAGCTTCTTGACGATCGCCGCCGGCTTTCACGATCGCCATGATGATGTTCTCTGTCGCCATAAAGGGAAGCTCCTCCGAGATCCTCCGAGCGATGACTTGAGGGTACACCACGAGACCTTCAGAAATGTTCTGTAGGGTAGAAAGAACGATATCTGCTGCGAGGAATGCTTCAGGAATGACCACGCGGCGGTTGGCGCTACGAATTACAATCTGGATTAAGCCCCAGTCACATTGGCACAGCCTAAAAGCCACGAATACACACCTGTCATCCAACGTTCTTTCGAACCACTGCACACTCGTTGTCATCAGCGTGTTTTGATGAATGACCATTAAATGCCTCGCAAGGCTGCACACACGCTCGCACCGCATAGGGTTACGCTTGTACGCCATAGCGGAGCTCCCGATCTGGTCCCTCTCAAAAGGCTCTTCAACCTCCTTCAAGTTCGCCAAGAGACGTAAGTCGGTGCAGATCTTGTGAGCGGTCGCACCCATGCTTGCCAAGGGAGCAAGGACGTCGATGTCAATTTTTCTCGAGTAGGTCTGTGAGGTGACGGGATAGAAGTAGGCGAATCCCATGAGTTCGGTGACACGTTTGTCAAGGGCGACAACCTGTTCACAAAAAGGAGCAACCCGGATTTGTTCGGTTACGGATCCAGATGCGAGGTGCCTCATGACATACTTTCTGATGATCACCATCAAAGAGGCTGAGGAAGGAGGCTTGGGTCCCTGTCGTGCCTTTGACCCCTCGGAAGCCAATGTCATCCCTTGCACGAGTGATGTTTCGCAGATCCCATAGAAGTTCCTGCGGCGGCAGCTACAATCAAGTCTCCTTCTGGTTAGGGAGGAAGCTGTCGCCCACCTGTAGCCATAGTGTACATCGCTTCCCAACGGTCGTCAGCTGCGCGGGCTGATAGTGAGTAAATCCAAGTGTCGGCAACTCCCTGTACTGCTCGGCAAAGTGAGCAAGACGATCGATGACAACGACAAGCTTGTTGATGAGAAGGTTACATCCTTCTCGAAGGAAAATCAGGTCGGCGTTGCTAAAAGCCCGACAGGTAATCTTGTCTCAGCCACCCTGTGCACCTTGTGGTACATTCACAGGAGCGCAGAACGCACTCGGTTACGTAACACGATGTGGCTCCCAAACTGAGTTAAGCAATGGGCAATGCATGAGAGAGCCTGTGGAGGCCTGAACTTCTGTAAAAGAATGCTCACTGGATGATCGGCGCTGCTGAAGGGGCAACAGTACCAAAAGTGTGAACATGTGCCATCACATCATGACGTCTTTTCTTCTCTTCAGTAGCAGCGACCTCGAATTGATGGTCGTCCAAATGCTTCCGAGATCAAGGCACATATACTTGCAAATTCAGCGTCGACCCCACCCTGAAACAATTCATCCATCCCGTATGAAACCGGGACTTCTTTAGCCAGCAACTCACGAGATTCGCTTGCATTTCCGTGATTGCTTCGTCGGATATGGGCAGACCCAGCTCCTTTTCGGCAATGGCGAGGTTCATCCAGAGCTTCCGCCACGTATGAAACCGCATCTATGTTTTACGTTCCCCAAGATATGGTGTCGCATGTGATGCAAGAGACAATGGGGTTGATTTTCAGCGACTGCGGATCCAGGAGGGAGGATATGTAGCATGTGCTAGAAAGGAGCGAGTCATGACTACCTGCGGTGAGAAAAGGTGTGCCATCTCTTTGCTCGCATAACGGCTAGAACGATTCGGTGAGTCCATGCCGTGTATCAGCGCGTCGATCTGAACGGATTCACCTCGAGAGAGGTGTTTGATATGAATCCATCGCGATTGTTAGAAGGAGGTTGAAACAAAGCTGAGAGTTAGGGCGAGGGAACGGGGATGTTCAGTACGGTTACACGGAGCACCTCAGTGCCGGATGCTATGCCACTTTCTTGACCTAGGATTGCATCATACTCAAGCGATCGATCATATAACGGAATGACCGGCAATGCTCGTTAAAAGCTTTCCATACTCGCAGCTCATGCCGGAGCCCAAAGCTGCCGTAGTGCAAGCATTGATTACCAATAGTTGCACACTACACCACCCTTCGTGCGGACAGGGCCAGATTGAGTGTCCAATGGCCAAATACCGGGGAGATTCCGTGCCCGACGATTGCTGCCGTGCGTCCAGTCTGCTGGTCAGGTTCAGGAGCGCCTAAATTGCATCTAGCCTCATCACTCTGCATCGCACTCCGCGTTAGATGCATTGGCGCTTGTTTCTACACAATGAGCATGTGTAACACTATCTAGGCGTATTGAAACGGAGCTCTGCATACGTGGCCGTGGATCGATAAACCACTCAGGATCCAAGAGCAATTTGCACCACCCGAGAAGCTATAAATTGGAGGTGGATCTAGCTACAGATCTCGCAGCTCTCAGCTATCCCCCCGTATATCTTTTGTATCAACCTCTCTCCCTCCCCCCTTTTGTGAGTGTCACGTCATTCGATAGCTATTCAGTGCTGAACTCGGGTGTCTGCAGACTCTTCTTCGCATTGGTCGCCTATTCGACGAGCTGCTGTCGTGATCCTCTCTGTACTCTAGGATCATGCAATGCGCTCCCACTCCATATTCCAACCGGGACCTGGAATGCTCATCGCTGCTTGATGGTAGAGAACATGGAGGGTGGCGAGGGGTGCGTTGCGTTCATCCACCTCCGCATTGGCAAATTTACTGACCCCAGAACATTTCCTCCGTACCGCTAGTAGTGCGTGGGGTGGGGGATCACGATCTCAAGGATTGCGCAACCCAGTGACCTAAGTAAATGCACATTAAACGCACGCAAAAACTACCTGAATCTCATGACCGGTTGGCTTCCTCATTTACAGTAATGCACGCTTTTTGCCTGCCCCTTTCATACTACGATACCCCATTCATTCCGATCGCTACCAATCCGATACGCCTCGGTATATAATTTCATCAATTTTTGATTCTTGCTTTGAGTATTTTCTAGTGGTGCTAAGGGTCTGCATGTGATCCATTGTAATTTGGACTGGGCCACTGTACCAAATTGCCCCATCACCCATTACAGAAAGCAAAGGCTGTCAGCGTGATGAATCGGTCGAGCTCTACAGCATGGTTCGCAACTTGGGGAGGACGTTGGTAATCGTCGCGGCATCAACTTCCCCATCAGTCTATCAGATCCGGCTCGGCCCAGTATTCTCATGGCGATAATCAATATCAACTACTCCACTATAAGCATCGCGCTGTGTGAGATACGTTCTCCAAGTTCTACAGCATCCTCTCTCCATACTCCGGCTTGCCAAAGTGACGACGGAAGGAAATGCCTGGAACACCGGCGACAGGTAGGCGATCTGAATTTGGTTAGTTCGACTCAGAAACGCCTGACCTCTCTACCTAGATTACGGATCCTGGGTCAAGCTCCAGACCTTGTACGATGAGAAGCGTTCCTCTCTCGTTCTCAAGGAGCTGTTTGCCTCCGATCCCGAACGATTCTCCAAGTACTCCGTTCAATACACCTCCTCAACTGACCCGGACACCACCATCTTCCTCGATTACTCCAAAAATCTCATCGATGCCAACGTCCTCTCCACTCTTTTCACACTCGTCCACGAGGCTGGCGTCGAACAGGCTAGAGATGACATGTTCTCTGGAAAGCACATCAACACATCCGAGGACCGCGCCGTGCTGCACATCGCCCTCAGGAACATTGGGCCGAAAGAGTTCTCCATCCAGGAGGCAGGTGCGAATGAGGTGAAGGGCGTCTTGGAGCATATAAAGGTGTTTACGGAGGCGGTGCGGTCAGGGGAATGGAAGGGCTACACGGGCAAGCGGATCGATACCATCGTCAACATCGGCATCGGCGGATCCGACTTGGGCCCCGTCATGGTCACCGAGGCACTCAAGTCATACTCCAAGCGCGATCTTAACGCGTACTTCGTCTCCAACATCGACGGCACCCACCTCGCCGAGACCGTTCGTTTGTGCAACCCAGAGACCACGTTGTTCATCGTTGCCTCCAAGACCTTCACAACACAGGAGACCATCACCAACGCCACCTCTGCGCGAGAGTGGTTCTTGAAAACAGCGGGCGACAAGGCCCATGTTGCCAAGCACTTCGTTGCCTTGTCGACTAATACCAAAGCCGTGACGGACTTCGGTATCTCCAAAGAGAATATGTTCGAGTTCTGGGATTGGGTCGGTGGGAGGTACTCGCTTTGGAGTGCCATTGGTCTCAGCATCGCGCTCGTCATCGGGTACGAGAACTTTGAGCAGTTGCTTCTTGGTGCGCATGGGATGGACAAGCACTTCCAGGAGACGCCGCTTGAGACGAACTTGCCAGTCATCTTGGCCATTCTCGGCATCTGGTACAATGACTTTTACGGTGAGCCTCGTTAATTGCGAATGTGTTGACAGGCTCATGACGAAGGGCTTCGATTGGGGCCTAGGTGCACAAACCCATGCTCTTCTCCCTTACGACCAGTACCTCCACAAGTTTGCCGACTACTTCCAACAGGGTGACATGGAGTCCAACGGCAAGTCAGTTACCAAGTCCGGCTCGATCGTTACCTACCAGACTGGCCCGATCCTATGGGGCGCAGCAGGTACGAATGGACAACACTCGTTCTACCAGCTGGTGCATCAGGGTACCAAGATCATCCCGGCGGACTTCATCGCACCTGCTACGAGTCACAACGACCTCAGAGGCCTCGCAGGTGCCAATCATCACCGAATCTTGCTGAGCAACTTCTTCGCTCAGCCCGAGGCGTTGGCGTTCGGAAAGACTGAGGAAGAGGTGAAAAAGGTGGGCGAATTTCTAATGACTCCAATTTCAAGGAGACCTCGTTTCCTAATACGCCACTTTTGGAATTTGAATGTGCTGTAGGAGGTCGGTCCCAACGCTACGGAAGCGCTCATCAAGTCGAAGGTGTTCCCTGGAAACCGACCCAGTAACTCGATCATGTTCCCTATGCTCACTCCCGCAACGTTGGGCGCCTTAGTTGCTATGTACGAACATAAGATCTTCGTGCAAGGCATGGTTTGGGGCATCAACTCTTTTGACCAGATGGGAGTCGAGCTCGGAAAGGTATGTTTATCCTGGAAACGGCGTGGTAGAGTTATTCCGCAAATGACTAACCGGTGTGGTTTGCGTCGAGGTCCTGGCCAAGGCAATCTTGGCGCAACTCGAGAGCCCTGCAGACGTCAAAGGGCACGACTCTTCGGTGCGTCACGAACGTGTTTCTTCCTGGCTCATTGATGAAATTTTATCCCCTTCGTCCCAGACTACCGGTCTCATCCATCACTACCAGAAGATCCGGAAGGAGTAAGGCGCGGCATGGTGAACTGGTGACGGATAGAAGCCTCACGCTCTTGGCATGGAAAATTTTATACAGAAATAATGCAGCGATAAATGAAATGATGCTCCACAGTACCCATGTCCACCATATCGCCGATGCAGGTTTGTCTGCGGTAGACTCAGCCAGGGAGTTCGCTCAGGTCAGCATCAGACGCCCCAAGGTAGCTTGTATTAATGGATCTCTCTAAAACTCGGTTACCACGAAAGAGTCGAGTATCGTGAAAATTACAGAGGTAAACATGGCCTCCTAAATGGACGCGAAAGGCATGCTTATTTTACGACATGAGAAGACAAGACGGGGACAACATCAATACTGATGAGGGTGTCGTGAGTACCCAAAGTACGTTGATGGTTCTGCTGCTGCTGTATTGACGAACAGACAATATCGGCGACGGAACCTGCTCCCATTCCGACACCCATCCCAGTCGGGAGACTAGGTGATGGGAGAGTGGCCATCAGGTAAGTAGATGAATCTCTAGCCCTGACGTTGACGTCCATCTCATGCGTGTTGGATTGCGCAGGAACCGTGCCATAATACGTGACATTCGAGTCGGGAGTGAAGCCGACCGTCTGCGATATGCGCATCATGGGCCTATCGTGATGCACGCGCCGGTCGTCTTCGTTCTGGAGGTTAGAATGGAACGTTGGCTGGGGGTAGCTGTATGAAAATGTAGGGTCAACTACTGGCAGCGAAGCAGGATAGATTGGGAGTTGTAGATCAAAGTAGTTGGAGTGGATGACTGGAGAGTTACATGCAAGTGGATCAGTCGTGGTAGCTGGGAGGTCGATGATGTTGAGCTTTCCCGGCGCAGGAGTGGGCCGGCGGCCTGTACTGGTGGTAGAAGAGGAGAACGGCGTCGAGTTCTTCGCCTTCCTTGAAGATCCTTTCAAAGCCTTCTGCTTGACCTCAACCGACGTTCTCCGCCCGTCCTGCCTCCTTTCCTGATCCTTCGATGAATTTTTCACTTCTCCTCTCACAAACATCCTCCCATTCTTCTTTTCCCATCTCCTCTCGGCAGCCCTCACTTTCTCCCGCGCATCCTTCCCCCTAGGCTTCCCCACGCGTGTCATCTCCTCCGGTAACAGGATCCATTCGTCGTAATGATGATCCTCACACTTCTCGTTACCCTTGTCCCAATGACGTTGACGCTTGTCTGGTCGAGCGTAGGCAGTGAAGCAACCTCCGTAACAGATGTAAGGAAGCGCCCCGGTATGCGTGGCAAGATGGCGTTGGCGGTCGTGTGCGCGGGCGAAGGAGCTGCCGCAGCTTGGGAAGCGGCATTGGAAGGGCTTTGGGTCTTCATCATCTAAGGTTGAGTCGAAGGATGTGTCAGAGGATGATGGAATGGTGATAGGGTCCTTGCAGGTCGATTCCGGAGGAGCGAGTCGCTGACGCTTTATGTAGAAGGCAGCGAGCTCAGTTTCGGTTCACCAGATTGAAATTAAACGCAGAAACTGACTCGCTGTTTCTTCATCCTCTGTTTCTCCACTCCCAAAAAATCGGTGCCACGCCCCTCTTCTTTTTCATCTTCGACAACTTCGAGCTTTCTTTTCATCGGCACGGACTGCAACTCTGGTAGTCCTTCTTGCGCGCGGACCAGAGGCCACGCCCGGTAGCTGGGCGACGGGCTCGGGATATCGAGAACGGAGGGCGGCAGACCCCATTTTGGTCGCTTGATGAGTATGCTGTTGGTAGAAACAGGGGCGCCCACGGAGAGTGCGTTGCGTTGTGGTGTTGCAGGAGCCAGCGCGATGTCGGTGGTGATCGATGGAAGAGTAGGGGGGATAATGGGAAGGAATACGAGCGGCTGAGATTGAGGTTGATTTTTCCGCTGGACTTTTCCACTGGTGGTGAGGTTGTCCGGTGCAGGAAATCGCGGCAATGAAGGATTGGGTAGGTGGTCAGCGATCCATTTGTCCAAATCACCAACCGAAGTGACGTTTCCGAGGGAGGTTTGCCGAGCCGGTGTCAACTGATGAAAGAAGAGGAGGTCACGCTCCACCCCTTGCGCCTCCGCGTGCGACTGATTTCCTGTCTGAAGGCCCAGACCCGGATTCGGATTCAGGTTTGGGTCCTCGGAGGACTCGAAGTCATCGCCGATTGTGGTCGCAGGCGTGATAGGAGAGGAGTTGGACGTGTATGGTGTACGTGAGGGAAAGCGAGAGAAGCTGTAACGGACGGACGGGGAGAGGAATCTGGAAGGGCTGGTGGACGTTGAGGATGGTGTCGTGTAGAGACTAGGAGTGGGAGACGAAGAATTGAATGAGGTCGAAGATGTCGGAGAATCGCGCATGTGGGTGAGGACGGGGCTCTCGAATGAAGAGAGGGAAGCGCTGCCCCAAGAAAATGAGTTCCCAAAGTTCATAGAATCGAATCCATCGAACGTGAATGAGGGAGGATTTGGCTGGGTATGAGATGATCCTTGGGGTAAATCAAAGTGGGATTGCTCGAGGGGAGACCCGAAGAGATTGAGGTGGGGGTTGGTTGACATAGGACTCGCCTGGGCCTCCGAGACGTTGAAGACTGGTCGGGTGATTGAGTGGGAAGCCGCCCTGCTGCGAGGAGTGAACGGGATGCTGGAGAGGAAAGGTGGATGAAAGGGGGTGGTTGATCGATAGTCAGTCGAGTCATATTGATTAGGTGGAAAGAAAGGAGATCGGAAGACTCACTTGCGCCTATCAGACGCGTCACTGTATGTTCGTGAGATGGATAAGGTCGCAGATGAGGGTAGGATAGGTTGGATTGGGAGGTAAAGAGAAAAGTTGGTATAAAAGGAATCTCGGACAGAGATAGAGATGAAGATGAAGATGGAGATCGCGTCGAGTGTCTTATAGATACAAGAGAGGAGAGAAGCAGTCAGAGAGAATGGATGAAAGAGATGTACGGGTCGTCAGGGGGCACGAGGCTGATGGTGTTGCACCCCCTCGTTCGACACGCGTCTCACTTCCTACAAAATTAGTCCAAGGGTTAGGCGCTTTCATTGTTGTGGGTTCCAAGGGTATATAGTGTAGGTGCATGATCAACCAAGGCAACGGATACGCCGGGGACAAGGTGACGTGCTGGCCGATGAGCCTCCACCAGCTTGGAGTGCATTGTCCCCGCTGGTTGGATGCATGTGTAAGAGCGTGGGTGCACGTTTGGGCACGACATATCGCACGCGGTGTCACTGTAAGCTTGTCATTCGGATTGGGTGAGGGAAGCGAAAGGAGATGGTCGTTCCATTGTTCTTGACGGATCACACGGCGACTCTGTCGATCTTCATGTCGTCACATCCAGACCGCACAACCACAAAAGTACCTCAGAGGGAAGAAGCAGAAGCGTGAGGGAAGGTGGCGATTTGGAATTTTCCCACCTGTGAAAGATTGTCGCTCTTACTTTGTCCTCCCAGCCACCATGGCATCAGTTACTCGCCTTTGAGCCGGCTTAATGGCCGCACCGCTGAGAGTGCGGGTATCACATCGAGGTCAGTGGTGGTTCTATCTGCATCGATAGCGGGATCATATCGGGATTCTCAGCCTCAAGATCGAGTGCTCTCATTTATCGCTCATCCTATTTGAATACTTGCCTGCAGCGCTACAAAATTGTCTTCCTTGCGACTGGTCCATGATACCCGCTCTCCATCTGTGCAGATAACGCCTTTTGCCCTAGATTGGTCACCAGTGTAACTTGGCTTCTCACGGCCGATAACCAGCCCTGGTGTTCCTTGGGGCTCGAACGTACCCGTCCAGCAGCGTGACTAGGAGAGAAACGGAAGAATAAAAAAGCCCTTGACCTCTGTGTGATCATGTACAAAGTCACCTTCACCTCGTGCGGCTAGGGAGCAATCTATAAAACCCGCAAGCCGTCATCGCAAATTCAATCTCGCTCACCCTCTACCCTCTCATCCAATTAACTCAGCGTGTCCCCTGTCATGTCCAACACCCTTCTAATTCCTGCTTATGCGCCCAGACCACCGCGCGGCTCTCCTTACCTCGCCCAGGCATTCGGCATCCCCGTCCCCCCCAAAGGAGACATTAACATGGAGGATTATAGAGCTCACTCTCTAAATCAGCCTATGAGGTTTCGAGAGGTACTTAGAACTGGTATGTACGTGACTTTTTACATCATGAAAAACACATGTTTTCGTCTTACGTTTCCTTCTCCTGTGGCGTTCCGAACGACGAAAGGGAAAGTGATCCTTGGAACGGGAATGTGTATTGCCAGCGTTCCATGCGCAAAGGTCTCTGCGTCTCTTGCATTTGACTGGTGTTTCATCGACGCGGAGCATACGCCGATGGGCCCAGAGTTACTCGCGGAGCTTATCAAGACCATCAATTACTACTCTGAGGGCGCGATGGCTCCTGTGGTTCGCCTTCCTACTCACGGGTGAGCGTTGGCTTTTTAGGTAGAAGTAATGACATCAAGCGAGTGAACTGACTCTCATAAGATATTTTCAGACACGAATGGATTACTTGGGCATTGGATGCTGGTGCTGCTGGAATCATTTTACCTCATGTAAGCTCTGGGTGTACGACACGGCTCGCGACATCTTGTTGAGTGGCTCGTGATCACCTTCGAATAGACTGGAACCGCAGAGCAAGCACGAAAGGTGGTGAATGCGGCACGCTTTGCTCCGCAAGGCGACCGATCATTCCCTCCTTTCGCTCAGACCTATGGATACACAGACAATACGCCAGAGGGTGAAAGCCTACTTGACATGTGGAATAACAACACTGCCATCATCATGCAAATAGAGTCCACCGAGGGTGTCCAAAACGCAGAGGAGATCTGTGCCGTTTCAGGAGGTAAAGCAGTCACTATTTCGTCGATTCATCAAAGCTCTACTTCATCTCATTCCCTTTGGCAATACAGTTGACGCCATCATGATTGGCACCGGTGACCTCCGTCTTTCGATGCGTCTCCCTTTTGGCTTCGACGGTGCCGAATCCGAGTATACCTCAGCAATGGCGACGATCGAACAAGCCGCAAAGAAGAACGAACTTCCACTCATGGGATTTGCTTTTGGCACTGCTGCGGTGGATGCCAAATTGAAGAGAGGTTATCAATGTCTAATGGTCTCTTCTGATATGATCGCATTGATCACTGGGCAGAGTTCGGGATTGGACGCTGGGAGAACAGCAGTGATTGGGTCCAAAAAGATTGATAACGAATTGAAGACGGTCACTAATGCTGAGGTGGCGGATGAAACTGTTGCTGTGAAGGCGGTCATTGGTCAGTGAGGACAGG
>WSTV01000451.1:2218-24591 GCA_019632285.1 Tulasnella sp. 332 | reverse complement strand
GACCTCCTAGCCGAGAGAAGAGAAGCATGCTAAGCGAGAGAAGGCTGACAAAGAGAGACACATGATCAGAAAGAGTCCGAGGTTAAACCGATGCTTATCCGATGTAACTCCAACTATTCTCCGAGTTCTCCAAGTTCTCCGAGTTCTCCGTTCCGTGGGATGGTAGAGTGTGATTATAACGAGGTCTCCATGTTCGAGTTGGACTTGGGCGCGGCATAGTCATGGCGGTTGCCCCCTCTAAGGTTGCTGGGCGCGGTTGTTCGATGGAGTGCAATGCAACCTTTGTGGGTGTGGTCTGTCAGGGTTGGCTTCATGGAATTCCTTGATGAGTTTTTCAGTGTTGGCGGTGTCTTCCAAGTAGTTCCATGAATTTTCTGACGTGTCGTATCCTTTCCATTGTACGAGGTATTGGAATCAAGTTCGATGCCATCGCGAGTCTAGGATTCGTTCTACTTCGTATTCTTCTTCTCCAACTTCATTTTGCACAGGTGGTGGAGGTAACGTCCTTCGTCCTTCGATTGGGTCTCGCGACGTGGCCGTGAGTCGGGACACATGGAAAACAGGATGTATCTTCAGTGTATCCGGGAGCCACAATCGGTAGGCTGACCTTCCGACCTTCTCTACTACTTCGTAGGGTCTGAATCTTCTATGCTCCAGCTTCGCTGAGGGTCTCGACGTCTTAATCACCTTGGTTCCGGTGATGCTGTCCTTTCGGCTCAGCCAAACACGATCCCCGACTTGATGCGGAGTAGCCTGCTGCGTGTGGTTGTCGTAGAATCTTTGATGTTTCTCTTCTGCTATCTTCAATATTGCCTTTGTCTCCTCTCCGATTTCCCTGATCTTTGTTGCCATTTCTTCTGCAGCTGGTACTTTAGTCTCGTTGAACTCCTGGGGCGCAATCGTCAGGTGTCTTCCTTGATCAGCGAAGAATGGTGTGAACCCGGTCGATGAGCTGATGGAGTTGTTGTACTGGAATTCCGCGATCGCCAGCCATTCGTCCCAGTCGTTTTGTCGATAGTTTACGTAGAGTCGTAGGTACTGTTCCATGAGCGAGTTGATCCTTTCTGACTGTCCATCGGTTTGCAGGTGATATGCAGTCGAGAAGTGCGGTTTGACGCTGATCGATTCGTAGAGTCTTTTCATGAACTCCAAGTTGAATGTTGTTCCTCGATCAGATACGGTTCGCAATGGTGTCCCATGGTGCTTCCATACGTTTTCCAAGAACATCTTCGCCGTTTCTTAAGCTGTCGCGCTTTCTTTTGTCACGATGAAGTGTGCTCGCTTGGTGAATCTATTGACAATCACTAGCACCGAGTCATTTTTCCGTTTTGTAACTGGAAGCTTCACCACGAAGTCGTACGTGATATCTGTCCATCTTTCTTCTGGTGCTTCCAAAGGTTGCAGAGGTCCTTGGGGTTTTTGGTTGATTGTTTTTGTTCTCAGACAGGCGTCACAGTGGTCCACATAGTCGTTTACGAATTTTGTCATTGAGGGCCACCAGTAGGTTCGAGAGACGAGTTCCAGTGTTTTGACTCTTCCTGGGTGCCCTGCGGTTACTGCGTTGTGTCATGATTCCACTATGTCTTTCCTGAGGGCATGGTTCTGCAGGACGTAGATTTTTCCTCTGTACATCAACACTTCATCCACCAGGCAGTATTCGTTCATTTTCTCCTTGACCTTTGCTGGTGTCTTTGTTTCTTCAGCTCGGAGGAAGGCCAGGACAGCAGACATCGACTTGTCTTTGCCCAGTTCTTGTTTGATCTTGTCAACGAATTCCTTGTCTGAGAATGCAGTGGCGTTGATTTCGAAGTTTGACTTTTTTAGGATTGATTTGAAAATCCTTTCTTCCCCCCTTGGCTGATGGTCTGGCCTTCTGGATAGGGGGTCGGGTCATGCTTTTACTCCAGGTCTGTACACGATTTTGAAGTCGAATCCTGCCAGGAATAGACTCCATCTGGCTTGTCTTCTTGACGGTTCCTTCGTCGTCATGAACGTCTCTAGGTTCACATGATCGGTTACTACGGTCGTTTGACCGTTCGCCCCTTTGAGGTATTGCCTCCAGTCCCTGAAGGCCTCGTATATCGCGAGCAATTCTAGGTCGTAGACATCATAGTTCCTTTCTGCAGGTGACAGCGACTTTGATGCGTAAGCGATGGGATGTAGCTTCCCATCTTCGCCTTTCTGTGATAAGATTGCCCCTCTTGCGAATACTGATGAGTCAGTTTCGACAACATACGGTTTTTCGAAGTCCGGGAATGCTAACACCGGTGCCGATGTGAACGCTTGTTTGAATGCGTCCAGGGACTCTTGTTGCCTGCTCCCCCATGCGAACTTCTCGTTTTTCTTCAGCAAGTCCATCATTGGTCGAGCGATCTTCGAGTACCCTTGAATGAATCTTTGATAGAAGTTTGCGAAGCCTAGGAAGACTTGGATGTCGTGAACTGATTTCGGGACCAGCCATTCTTCGATCGCGGCTATCTTAGCTTTATCCATTCGCATCGTGGTTCCATTGATAATGAACCCGAGGTACTCAATCTCTGTGAGGTTGAATTCACTTTTCGAATGATTAGCCCATACGTTGTTAGCTTTCAATCTTCTCAAGACTTCCATGACGATCGCGTCGTGTTCGGCTTGCGTCTTTGCGAAGATCAGAATGTCGTCCAGGTAGATGACGACTTGGTGGTCGAGCATATCTCTGAATATGTCGTTCATGAAGAGCTGGAAGTTCGCGGGGGCATTGGTGAGTCCAAACGGCATGACCGTGTACTCGTAGTGTCCATATCGTGTTCGGAACGCTGTTTTCCACTCGTCGCCTTCTGCGATTCGAACATTGCTGTACCCTGATCGTAGATCGATCTTGCTGAACACTTTCGCTCCTTGGACTCTGTCCATGATCTCGTTTGGGAGCAGGAGCGGGTATCGGTTCTTTACTGTCATCGCATTGAGATCTCGGTAGTCGACGCAGAGCCTTAGGCTTCCATCTTTCTTCTTCATGTACATCACCGGCGCTCCTGCTAGCGACTTCGATGGTCTGATATGACCCTTCTTGATATTCTCGTCAAGGTATTCACGGAGGGCGTCGAGCTCGGTGGGTGACATGGCATAGATCTTCTTGAATGGGGGTGTTTTCCCAGGTATTAAGTCGATGCGGAGGTCGTAATCTCGATTGGGCGGTAGCACTTGAGATTCCTTCTTGTCGAATATCTTCAAGTAACGATGGAACTGTGGTGGAACGGCTTCAGCCGGTTCTTTCTTTGGCTTGGACTTATCATCCTGCTCCGTAATCCTTGCCGTGTGCGATTGTCCAGCTGCGATCTCGAGGGGGTTAAGTTTGTGCGACCAGAACGCACCAACTTCCATGGCTTCTTCCGCTTGCTTCTTCCAAGCGCATTCCATGATAAAGGCAATGTTGAGTTCTCCTTCTTTCTGCGTGGTTGGTTTGCTGACCAACGTCTCCCAATTCCTTCATAGTTCCTGGTTTTTCTTCGGCAAACGCGGAGCTCTCGAGTCCACGCCGTACGCATCTATATGGCTAGGGAGGCAGTGTTGCGAACAGTGTCTTGATTTGAAGACCATTCGGTCTGCGAGGTGAGTCGACCACTTGATTTCGGGTTGATGTTCGCGAATCCAGGTTAATCCGATAACCACATCGTACCTTCCAATATCTGCGACATGGAATTTCTGTGCGTTCTGATGGTTTTCGATTTGGAGGTTGCATTTTACTGCTTGTTTGATTCCTCCATCTTGGATTGGTTCTCCATTAATTGCGTAGGCGGGTCTAGTGGGTATCTCGAAGGTGGGGATTTGGTGTTCATCCACCAGGGATTTGTTGATAAATGTGGACGATGCTCCAGGATCATATAGGGCAAGGATGGGAATCGCGTTTTGTTTGAGCTTTAAAATTGCCTCTAGTTCCAAAGGGGCTTCCGGGTCTTTTTTGATGTCATGAGGATGTGATTGACTATCAACTAGGGCGTTAGCCATGATAGTGGTGTGAAGTGAAGGTACATTATAAAAAGGTGGCTCGGGCATGGAACATAGAGGATGAAAAAAGTTCTTTGAGCATATGGGGACTGACAGTGACGTGATGTCGCACCTCAGTCCCATTCGTTTCCCTGGCGCTCAGCGCCTTCTTCCTGTCCATCCCTCTGTGCGTCTACTCCTGCAAAGGCCCTTCCGGCTGCTTCATCCGCTGCCCTCATCTCAGCAGCCCTGTCCTCTTGCCTCGCTTCGCGTCCTTCGCGTTGTGCAGGCTCCGCTCGTCGATCCAACCTGGCATTCACTGCCAGGGGCGCAGCCCTACAATCTCTAGCAAAGTGCCCCATCTGCCCGCATCGTAGATATGCCCCTGCTTGTCTCCTTCTCTGCTTCTCTGCGTTGGTCAGGCGTCGGCGTCCTCCCTGGTCGATCTCCATTGCATTGGGATCGTGGGGGGCGCCTGGACGTCCTTGGTTCCAAGGCGGTTGTTGTTGTTGCTGGGGGGGTCTCTGCTGGGCGCGTTCCCTCAAGACCTGCTGGATATAAGGATTCGGGTTCCGAGGCTGTTGGGGTTGTTGAGGGTTCTGGGGTTGCTGAGGACGTGTTTGTTAGGCTGGGACTGTGGGACGTGGGTGCTGACGACGTTCCTCCGCATGGGCTTCGAAGAGTCGGTTATCTATGGTTATGGCCTCCTCCTGAAGGTCCAGGAGGTTGTTGGCCCATCCAGTCGCGGCCTTTGCTAACTTAATCTCCACCTTCAACCCCAACTTGTACTGCAACATCAGGGCCTGGTCGTTCCAGGTTACGTGATGGGCGTACTTGCTGAACTCCGCTGTGTACGTGGCGGCGGAGCTAGTTTGTCAGAGGTTCCTCAGGGCGGCTTCGGCCTTGGCTTCTCTGTCCGGGTCACTGAACGCGTGTTCGAACGTCTGTTTGTATTTGCCCCACGTGTCGATGGTTGGAGCTGCTGATGACAGGTCTTTGATAAAGATAAGGGACCATTTTTGGGCCTCGTCGGTGAGGTACCCAATCGACCAGTTGATGAGGTCGAGGTCGCTACTGAACTGCTGGGCCGACATGACGATGTACTGTTCGCATGCGGCCAAGAACTCGTAGGCCTTGTCGCCGCGTTTTCGTCCATCGTACTTGTCGGGTACCGCGACTTTCGGTCCCTTTGGCGGTAGCTGAGCTACTTGCTGACTCGTGATCGATGGTCCTGGCGTTCGTGGTTGACTTGTGAAGATGTATTGGATATGGGTGGCTGCGACTGGTGCAGCGGCTTGCTGGGGTGGAAGATTGGTGAGGTTGGTTACGTTGGTGGTGAGGTTGGCCACTTGAGTGGCTAATGCGGCGATTTGGGCGAGTAGTTGGTCATATGTGGGTTGATGAGTCGCCATTGCTGGCGGTAGGGTGATGGTTGGGAGATAGGGAGCGAGGAGTTGTGTTGGTGCGATGTATGGGGATGGTGATTGGATGATGAGGGGAGTGTCACTGTCGGAGTCGTGTTCGAGATGCTCTCGATAGCGATTGGTGTTTGGGATTCGTGGAGGCGTCTTGTCTTCAGTCCCACCTTGCGAGGCTCTCAAAGGTGGTGTGAGTGAAGTGGATTTTGTTTTGGCAACCTAGCTCGATGTAGAGGTAGCCTGGCTGGATATGTTGATCAATCAAGATGAGTCGGGCGAGTTGTTGTCTTTTTGGGAAGTAAGGGATGCAGACTTTCGGAAAGGGGTGGTATTCTTGGCAAACCCAACTTCCAGGTAGTGCCCTCTTGACTCTTTCTAGGTCTTCGTGCTCGCAGGTGAAGGCGATGATCTTGTTGGTGTATTGAGCCAACTTGCTTGTGTTTGGTGTGTATAGGTTCGGTGTTTCTTTGTTACGAAGGTTGTACCGGAGTGCTGGCATAAATTGTTTGTCGTGGAGCGGAGTTTTTAGACGCAACGTAATGTCACAAAGAGGTGGCTGAGGAATCCGCTGGACGACGACGAGCACTAGGAGCTCGATGAGAACGACAATGAAATGTATAGAGAAGACGATGAGCACTAGGAGCTCAACAACTATGAGTGGAGATGGAGGAGTGAGGTACAAGTGAAGAGGGAATTCAAGACGTTGCGTGAGGAATAAGTCCTCTACGCCTACCGGTATAAATAGAGATACATGAGTGGAGGCTTACAAACATAACATGAGTACACTGCGTGGCGGTGTGGGAGAACACAAGGATAGAAGCGCGGGGCAGTGACAGGTGACCTCCTAGCCGAGAGAAGAGAAGCATGCTAAGCGAGAGAAGGCTGACAAAGAGAGACACATGATCAGAAAGAGTCTGAGGTTAAACCAATGCTTATCTGATGTAACTCCAACTATTCTCTGAGTTCTCCAAGTTCTCCATTCCGTGGGATGGTAGAGTGTGATTATAACGAGGTCTCCGTGTTTGAGTTGGACTTAGGCGCGACGTAGTCGTGACAAAAGAGAGACACATGACAGAAGTTAGTTGAAGTGAAACCAATAGTGTTCTGAGGTAAGTCTGAAGTCCGTTCTATGGGAGAGTAGAGTGTGATCATAAGGTGGGAGCCCATGTTGGAGTTGGACTTAGGCGCGACATAGTTATAACAAAGGGGCAATGATATTCAGCAAGATCGATCTTCAATCCAGGTATAGCAATGTCTGCATAGCCAAAGGAGATGAATGGAAGACAGCATTCAGAACCCGATACAGACACTACAAGTATACGGTGATGCCTTTTGGCCTAATGAACGCACCAGCAAACTTCCAGCTGTTCATGAACAACATCTTCAGGGACATGCTTGACCACAAGGTCGTCATCTACTTAGACAACATCCTCATCTTCACAAAGACATGGAAGGAGCATGACAAAATTGTGATAGAGGTGTTGAGAAGACTAAAGCTGAACAACATCTGGGCCAACCACTCCAAAAGCAAATTCAACCTCAGAGAGATTGAGTACTTGGGGTGCATCATCGATGGGCTAACAATGAGAATGGATAAAGCCAAGATTGTGGCAATTGAAGAATGGCCGACACCGAAAAACGTCCACAACATACAAGTCTTCCTGGGGTTTACCAATTTCTATTGCTGATTCATACAACGTTACTTGAAGATCACACGACCAATGATGGATCTCCTGAAGAAAGGAGAAAAGTTCATCTGGGGAAGCAAACAGGAAACCTCACTGAATGCATTCAAGAAAGTGTTTACATCATCTCCAGTCCTCACCTTCCCAGACTTCAGGAAACCATACATTATCAAAACTGACTCTTCAGTATTTGTGAGAGGTGCAATTCTATCTCAGAAAGGAGAGTATGGAAGGCTCCACCTCATCGCATACACATCTCAGTCCCTGGCGCTAGCAGAAAGAAACTACAACGTCTACGACCTTGAACTCCTAGCAATCTATGAAGCATTCAGAGACTGGAGACAGTACCTAGAAGGGGCACAAGGTCAAACCACAGTAATAACAGATCATGCCAACCTGGAAATGTTTATGACTATGAAGGAACCATCACAAAGGCAAGCGAGATGGAGCCCATTCCTTGCTGGGTTCGATTTCAAAATTGTATATTGACCAGGAGTGAAGGTGAGACCAGACCCCCTGTCCCAAAGGCCAGATCATCAGCCAAAAGGGAGAGTAGAGAATTTTAAACCAATTCTTGAAAAATCTCCTTTCAAAATTTCAGCTGTGATGTTCTCGGATGAAGAGATCGTAGGGAGAATCAGGGAAGAGCTGAAAAAGGACAAACCAATCGCTGCTGTCCTGGCCTTCCTTCGAAACGATAAAGATCAAACTCCAGCAAAGATCAAAGAGCAGATGAGTAACTACTACCTTATGGAGAATGTGCTGATACATAAGCAGAGGATCTATGTCCCCCAGAACTACTCGCTGCAATGAAACATCATTGAATTGAGACACGATGCAGTCACAGCAGGACATCCCAGTCATGTGAAGACTTTCAAGCTCATCTCTAGAACCTACTGGTGGCCATCGGTGACCAAGTTCATTGACAAATATGTGGACCACTGTGACATATGTCTCCAAACAAAGGTCATCAATCAGGAGCTGCAAGGAGCCTTGCAACCACTAGCAGCTCTAGAAGGAAGATGGATAGACATAACCTCTGACTTCATTGTGAAACTCCCAGTCACTCACAGAAAGAATGACTCCATGCTAGTGGTGGTTGACCAATTCACCAAGCAAGCCCATTTTATCACCACCAAAGAAGTGTCATTGGCTAAGGAAATGGCAAAGATGTTCCTGGAGAATGTATGGAAGCTTCACAGAACTCCTTTATGAACTGTCTCAGACTGAGGAACCACTTTCAACTCGGAATTCATGAAAAGACTATATGAATCGATAGGGATCAAACCCAGCTTCTCGACAGCATATCATCCACAAACCGATGGACAATCCAAAAGGATCAATTCTCTGATGGAACAATACTCAAGGCTCTATACCAACTACAGACAGGATGACTGGGATAAATGGCTAGCGATAGCCAAATTCTAATATAATAACATTGTTAGCTTGTTTATTAGTGTTATACCATTCTATGCCAACCAAGGAAGACACCTGATGATTGCACTACAGACATTCAACAAAACCCAAGGTTCCAGCAGCAGAAGAAATGGCAAGGAAGATTAAGGAGATTGGAGAAGAAGTGAAGGCAATGTTGATGAAGGCAGAGGAAAAACATCAAAACTTCTATGACCACCACACACAGCAAGCAACTCCAGATCAAGTCAGGGATCGTGTATGGCTGAACCAAAAGGACAGCATCACAAGAACCAAGGCAATTAAGATGTTAAGACCTTCTGCAAAGTTGGAACATAGAAAATTCAGACCATACAAAGTAGTAGAGAGAGTTGGAAGGTCTGCTTATCGACTTGAATTGCTAGACACTGTGAGGATACTCCTGGTCTTCCATATATCTAGACTCATAGCTACCTCAGAGGGCTCAATTCAAGGACGCACAAAGAGCCCACCACTCCTGGTTCAGAATGAAGAAGGTGAAGAAGAATACAAAGTTGAACAAATCCTAGATTCAAGATGGCACTGCACACGCTTCCAGTACCTGATCAAATGGAAGGGGTATGACATGTCCAAAAACTCTTGGAACTATATTGAAGATATGGGAAACTCAACTGAAGCAATCAAGTAGTTCCACAACCCGAATCCAGACAGACCCCACCTGGAACGGTTGTCTCACACTTGCACCAACCATCATGCTCAACAACCTTAGAAGGGGCAAATGTCATGACTTCATCCTGCTCTAAGTCAAACCAAACATAGCCTCTCCCTTTTGTCACAACTACGTCGCGCCTAAGTCCAACTTGAACACGGGGACCTTCTCTATGGTCACAATCTACTATCCCACAGAACAGACTTCGGAGTATCTTGGACTATGCTCGGTTTCACCTCAGACTAACTTCTAATCATGTGTCTCCCTTTGTCAGCAAGCTTCTCTTCTATTCCCTTATCTATCCCTGTGCTTCTCTTGGCTAGGAGGTCACCTGTTGCTGCCCTGCGCTTCTATCCTTGTGTTCTCTCACACTGCCACGCAGTGAACTCGTGTAAGCTTTGTAATCCTCCACTCCTGTACTTCTATATATACTGGTAGGCGTAGAGGACTTACTCCTCACGCAACGTCTTGAATTCCCTCCTCTACTGTACCTTTCCCTCACCCTTCCACTTTACACTGTTGAGCTCCTAGTGCTCCTCAGCGTCTCTATATCCATTTCCTTTGTCCTCTATATCGAGCTCCTAGTGCTCGACATCGTCCAGCGGTCTCCTCAGATATCCACTTGTGACATTACGTTGTGTCCTAACACCACTCCACGACACTCTATGCCAGCGCTCCGCTACAACTTAAGAAACAAAGAAACACCAAACCTATACACTCCTAACATCAGCAGACTCGCTCAAGACAGCAACAGGATTGTCGCTTTCGCCATCGACCAACAAGACCTCGAAAGGGTCAAGAGAGTTCTTCCAGGTAGTTGGGTGCTTCGCGAATACCATCCCCATCTGATCGTCTGCATCCCCTACTACCCGAAGCGACAGCAACTCGCCCACATCATCCATATCGACCCCACGATCTGCCCCGCATACCTGCAAGTCGAACTCGGGATCCAAACAAAGTTGCACATCACCCACACAACCTTCAAAAACCTTGCCAGGTGGGACTAAGCAGTCACGCCTCCCAAAAGAGCAAGGACGTATCGCGAACGAGTCCCGTCAGAACACGACTCAGACAGTGAAACACACAGCGTCATCCATTCCCCATCTCCATATATCCACCCTGTCCAACCATTAGCCCCATTCATACCAACTATCGCACTTCCGCCAGCCATGGCCACCCACCCACCAACATATGATCAGCTCCTAGCGCAGATCACGGCACTAGCCACCTAAGTAGCACAACTCACAACAAACGTAGGCAACCTCGCCAACCTTCCCCCAGCACAACAAGCAGCAGGCCCGGCGGCCACCCATACCCAATACATCTTCATAAGTCAACCAGCAACCCCAGGACCATCGATAACAAGTCGACAAGTCACGCAGCTACCACCGAAGGGACCCAAGGTAGCGGTCCCAGAGAAGTACGATGGTAGGAAGAGAGGCGATAAAGCATACGAGTTCATCGCGGCATGTGAACAATACATTGTCATGTCCGCTCAGCAATTCGCAAGCGACCTCGACCTGATCAACTGGTCAATCGGCTACCTCATGGACGAAGCCCAGAAATGGTCGCTCATCGTCATCAAGGACCTCTCCTCTGCTGCGCCCACCATCGATACCTGGGGCAAATTCAAACAGACATTTGAGCATGCCTTCGGTGACCCTGATCGAGAAGCCAAGGCCGAGGCCGCCTTGAGAAATCTCAGGCAAACTAGCTCCGCCACCACCTACACAGCGGAGTTCAGCAAATTCGCCCACCATGTCACCTGGAACGACCAGGCGCTCATGTCACAATACAAACTGGGTTTGAAAGCCGAAATCAAGCTGGCCAAGGCTGCCACAGGGTGGGCTAACAACCTCCTAGACCTACAGGAGGAAGCCATCACAATAGACAACCGACTGTTCGAAGCACACTTGGAGGACAGACGCCAACATCCCTGACCAGCAGCACCAGCACAACAACAAGCACCTTGTCCCCAGCAGCCCCTACAACCGCAACAACCTCACAACCCGAACCCCTATATACAACAAGTCTTGAGGGAAAGAGCCCAACAAAGACCACCACAGCAACAACAACCGCCTAGGAACCAAGGACGTCCAGGCGCACCCCGCGATCCCAACGCTATGGAGATCGATCAGGGAGGACGCCGACGCCTGACTGACACGGAGAAGCAGAGGAGACAGGCAGGAGCATGCCTACGTTGCGGGCAGATGGGGCACTTCGCAAGGGATTGTAGGGCCGCGCCCCTGGCAGTAAATGCTGGGTTGGATCAACGAGCGGCGCCTAGAGAAGATAACCGAGAAGCCTGAGAGGAAGCAAGGGCTGAAGAGATGAGGGCCGCGGATGCGGCGGCAGGAAGAGTCTTTGAAGCTGCGGACGCTCAGAGGAATGAGCAAGGAGAAGGCACGGAGCGCCAGGGAAACGAATGGGACTGAGGTGCGACATCGCGTCACCGTCAGTCCCTATATGCTCAACGAACTTTTTTAATCCTCTATGTTCCATGCCTGAGTTACCTTTTTATGATGTACCCCTACCCACTACTACTATCACGGCCAACGCCCTAGTCGATAGTCAATCACATTCGCATGACATCAAAAAAGACCCGGAAGCCCCTTTGGAACTGGAAGCAACACTAAAGTTCAACCAAAACGCGATCCCTATCCTTGCCTTATACGATCCTGGAGCATCGTCAACCTTCATTAATAAATCCCTGGTGGATGAACAACAAATCCCTACCTTCGAAATACCTAATAGACCCGCCTATGCCATTAACGGGGAACCGATCCAGGATGGGGGAATCAATTGAGCAGTTAAATGCGAACTCCAGATCGAAAACCATAGTAACCAGCAGAAATTCCATGTCGCAGACATCGGAAGATACGATGTGGTAATCGGTCTCACCTGGATCCGCGAACATCAACCCGAGATCGAATGGTCGACTCAACTAGCAGACCGAATGGTCTTCAAGTCAAGACACTGTTCGCAACACTGCCTCCCCAGTCACATTGACGCGTACGAAGTGGACTCCAGAGCTCCGCGTTTGCCGAAGAAGAATCAGGAACTACGGAGAAATCTGGAGACGTTGGTCAGCCAACCAACATTGGAGAAAGAAGGAAGATTCAACATTGCCTTCATTACAGAATGCGCTTGGAAGAAACAAGCAGCAGAAGCTATGGAAGTTGGTGCGTTCTGGTTGCATGAACTTAATCCCCTCAAGATCGCAGCTGGACAGTCGCACGCGGCAAGGATCGCGGAGCAGGATGACAAGTCCAAACCAAAGAAGGAGCCAGCCGAAGCCGTTCCACCGCAGTTCTATCGATACTTGGAGATATTCGACAAAAAAGAATCACAAGTACTACCCCCCGCGCGAGATTACGACCTTCGTATCGATCTACTCCCAGGAAAGACACCCCCATTCAAGAAAATCTACGCCATGTCCCCTACCGAACTCGACGCCCTCCGCGAATACCTTGATGAGAATATTAAGAAGGGTCATATCAGACCATCGAAATCACCAGCAGGAGCACCAGTAATGTACATGAAGAAGAAAGACGGAAGTCTGAGACTGTGCGTCGACTATAGAGATCTCAACGCGATGACGGTGAAGAACAGATATCTGCTGCCGCTCCCCAACGAAATCATAGATAGAGTCCAAGGAGCAAAGATCTTCAGTAAAATCGACCTACGATCCGGATATAGCAACGTACAAATCGCAGAAGGCGATGAATGGAAAACAGCGTTCCGAACAAGATACGGACACTATGAGTACACGGTCACACCATTCGGGCTTACCAATGCACCGGCAAACTTCCAGCTCTTCATGAACGACATCTTCAGGGACATGCTGGACCACCAGGTAGTCATCTACCTGGACGACATCTTAATCTTTGCGAAGACGCAAGCCGAACATGATGCAATCGTCATGGAAGTCCTGAAGAGACTGAAAGCGAATAATGTATGGGCTAATCACTCGAAAAGCAAATTCAACCTCACGGAGATCGAGTACCTCGGGTTCATCATCAATGGAACCACCATGCGGATGGACAAGGCCAAGATAGCAGCAATCGAAGAATGGCCAATCCCTAAATCAGTCCACGACATCCAAGTGTTCCTAGGCTTCGCCAACTTCTATCGAAGGTTCATCCAAGGATATTCGAAGATCGCACGACCAATGATGGACCTGCTGAAGAAAAATGAGAAGTTCACATGGGGAAGCAAACAGCAAGCATCCCTAGACGCATTTAAACAGGCATTCACGTCATCTCCGGTACTAGCATTCCCTGACTTCGATAAACCTTATGTGGTCGAAACCGATTCATCCGTATTTGCATGAGGAGCGATACTATCACAGAAAGGTGAAGATGGAAGACTACACCCGATCGCCTATGCATCGAAATCACTCTCGCCAGCCGAAAGAAATTATGACGTGTATGATCTGGAATTACTCGCGATATACGAAGCCTTCAGAGACTGGAGACAGTACCTGGAGGGGGCAAATGGTCAGACAACGGTGATAACGGACCATGCGAACTTGGAGACGTTCATGACGATGAAAGAACCTTCAAGGAGACAAGCTAGATGGAGTCTCTTCCTGGCAGGATTCGACTTCAAAATCATGTACCGACCAGGAGTGAAAGCACGCCCTGACCCCCTATCCAGAAGGCCAGACCATCAGCCAAGGGGGGAAGAAAAGATTTTCAAATCGATCCTCAAAAAATCGAACTTCGAAATCAATGCCACGACATTCTCAAACAAAGACTTCATTGACAGAATCAGACAAGCGATAAACAAAGACAAGTCAATGTCTGCTGTCCTGGCCTTCCTTCGAGCAGAGAAGGCAGATACACCAGCAAAGATTAAGGAAAAGATGAGCGACTACTGCCTGGTTGATGGAGTGCTGATGTACAAAGGAAAGATCTATGTCCCACAGAACTACGGAATCAGAAAAGACGTAGTGGAATCACGACATGACGCCATAACAGCTGGACACCCAGGAAGAGCAAAGACATTTGAACTGGTGTCTCGAACCTATTGGTGGCCCTCTATGACGAAGTTCATCAATGACTATGTGGACCACTGCGACGCATGTCTGAGAACAAACACCATCAATCAGAAACCGCAGGGACCACTACAACCACTCGAAGCCCTGGAGAACAGGTGGACAGACATCACCTACGACTTCGTAGTGAAACTTCCAGTCACTAAGAAGAAGAACGACTCAGTACTCGTGGTTGTGGATAGATTCACAAAGCAGGCTCACTTCATTGCGACCAAAGAAAGCTCGAACGCCCAAGAAACCGCGAAGATGTTCTTGGAGAACGTGTGGAAACATCATGGAACTCCGTTACGAACGGTATCCGACCGGGGAACGACATTCAACTCAGAATTCATGAGAAGACTCTATGAACTGATCGGCGTAAAGCCCAACTTTTCCATGGCTTATCATCCTCAAACAGACGGGCAATCGGAGAGGATCAACTCACTCATGGAACAATACCTCCGACTTTACGTAAACTACCGACAAAACGACTGGGATGAATGGCTAGCGATCGTGGAGTTCCAGTACAACAACTCGGTTAGTTCCTCAACCGGAGTCACACCGTTCTTCGCAGATCAAGGAAGACACCCAGTGATCGCTCCGCAACCGTTCAATGAGACGAGAGTACCAGCAGCAGAAGAAATGGCGAAACAGATAAAGGAGATCAGAGAAGAAGTGAAGGCAATGTTGAAGAAGGCAGAGGAGAAGCACAGAAGATTCTATGATACCCACATGCAGCAAGCGACTCCGCATCAAGTCGGGGATCGTGTATGGCTAAGCCGAAAGGGTAGCCTCACAGGAACCGAGGCGATTAAGACGTCGAGACCATCTGCGAAGTTGGAGCATAGGAGATTCGGACCCTACGAAGTAATGGAAAAGGTTGGAAGGTCAGCCTACCGATTGCGACTCCCCGAAACACTGAAAATACACCCCGTTTTCCATGTATCACGGTTAACGGCTACGGCAAAGGATCCCATCGAAGGACGAAGGACGTCACCTCCCCCACCCGTGCAGAATGAAGTTGGAGAAGAAGAATACGAAGTGGAACGAATCCTGGATTTGCGATGGCACCGAACCAGATTCCAGTACCTCGTACAATGGAAAGGATACGACGCATCGGAGAACTCTTGGAATTACCTCGAAGACACTACAAACGCTAACGAAGAAATCAAAAGGTTCCACAGAGCCAACCCAGACAGGCCACATCCAGAAAGGTTGAATCGCACTCCTCCAAACAACCATGCTCAACAACCTTAGAGGGGGCAACTGTCACAACTACATCGCGCCTAAGTCCAACTCGAACACGGGGACCTTCTCTATGGTCACAATCTACTATCCCATGAAACAGACTTCGGAGTATCTCGGACTATTCTCGGTTTCACCTCGGACTAACTTCTAATCATGTGTCTCCCTTTGTCAGCAAGCTTCTCTTCTATTCCCTTATCTATCCCTGTGCTTCTCTCAGCTAGGAGGTCACCTGTCGCTGCCCTGCGCTTCTATCCTCGTGTTCTCTCACACCGCCGTGCAGTGAACTCGTGTAAGCTTTGTAATCCTCCACTCCTGTACTTCTATATATACTGGTAGGCGTAGAGGACTTACTCCTCACGCAACGTCTTGAATTCCCTCCTCTACTGTACCTTTCCCTCACCCTTCCACTTTACACTGTTGAGCTCCTAGTGCTCCTCAGCGTCTCTATATCCATTTCCTTTGTCCTCTACATTGAGCTCCTAGTGCTCGATGTCGTCCAGCGGTCTCCTCAGATATCCACTCATGACACCTTTCTGGTCACATTCCACTATCTCACAGATACAGACTTCAGAATATTCTAGGTTTAACATTAGAACTATCTTCTATCATGTGTCTCTCTTAGTAAGCCTTATCTTGCTTAGCATTCTTCTCTTCTCTCGCTTAGGAGGTCACCTGTCACTGCCCTGCACTTCTACCCATGTGTTCTCCCACATGGCCGCACAGTGTACTCATGTCAGATTTGTAACCCTCCACTCATGTATTCCTATATATACTAGAAGGCATAGAGGACTTATTCCTCACACAATGTCTTATATCTTATCTTCCCTTGTATCCTCCCTTCCTACTCCACTCATGACTGTTGAGCTTTTAGTGCTCCTTAGTGTCTCTTATACATTACTCCTTGTCCTCTCCATTGAGCTCCGAGTGCTCACCAATGTACTCATCATCATCCAGCGGTACCTCAGTCACCTCATTGTGACACTTGAGAAGTGGGGATGTGACACTAGAGGAAGAGACCGTGGGGAACGGGGATGTAATAATAACGAGAAAGGCTGTGGGAATGGAGAAGTGATTATAAGAAGGAGACTATAGGAAAGTAGAGTTCGATTTGACTTATCATTTACTGTCACGATGGTGGTCGTGACAGTTGTCCCTGTCACGACCACGGTCGAGACAGACATGCTAAGTGTATTATTGAACTCTATCATCCCACAGTCTCTTTCGTTATGATCACATCTCTGTTCCCACAGTCTCTTCTTTTATAATCACATCTCCGTTCCCACAGTCTCTTCCTTTATTGTCACTTCTCCGGTTCGCAGGGTTCATTCGATGTTCTGATTGTACCGGCAGTGCTACTGACTCAATCACGGCACAGCCTCTCTAGAATGTTCTGCTTTGTTCTTTAACTGTAAACAAACACTGCCGCATGCATAGCTAGGGTATATAAGTAGTTAGGAAGTGAGGAGGACTGTTCCTCACTTCGCCTCATGTTCTTCCCTCTGGAATAAGAGTTCTCTTCTCTCTGCCTAATTCATCATGCCCTGTCTGCACACTCTGTCCCCTGTCCCTTGTCCATACCATAAGTATCCTCAGAACCCTGATCCTCAGAACCCAGAACCTTGGACGTTGTAGCCTGCACGTCTCCAAGTAACCAAGTTCCCACACTTTGAACACTATCTACTTTCACCCACAACAGAGGTCGCTACATTAGGCAAAGTCCTTCACATTGTGCACCTTACAACTCAATGGATCCCAATGTTCAGCAAGCCTGGGGAGGTGAAGAGCCTTAACAACAACAACAACAACAACAACAACAACAACAACCAGATGAAGAGCCACAACTCCCATCATTCGAACAACTCATCAGAATGGTCCTGCAACTACGTGCATGCATCGAGGACCAAGAAACCGAACTCCAGGCACAATCCCAAACCATCAATCAACAAAACGCAACCATTACAGGGCTGCAAGCACCCGCATCTGTAATTAACATGCCTGCACCCATCGTAAATATGCCAGCACCCCAAGTAACAGTACAAGGAGGAGGAGGCAGCGTAGGAGGAGGACTTAAGGTAGCAAAGCCGGATCCCTATAAGGGAGAACATGGAGCTGTGGCAAGAACCTTCCTACAAAACGTAGAACTCTACGTCTGCTTAAGGCCTCAAGACTTCCCCCGCGATCAAATCGTGATTAGCTGGACCACGATGTTGATGCAAGACCAAGCTGCACGATGTGCTCAACCAATCACAGCAGAAATCCTCAACCCTGGTCCTACACTGTCACCACACTCCACTTCATGGAATGTGTTTGTCCGAGACTTCAAGGCAACGTTTTTCGACCCTGACAAGGCACGCACGGCCTCTGACAAATTGATGAGCCTGAAACAAGTAAAAGGAGTCGACGAGTATACTGCAGATTTTAGGAATCTAGTTGCTATATTGGGATGGACAGAAGAATCTTAGTTGAGGGCACAGTTCTATAGAGGGTTGAAGGATCACGTGAAGACATCACTAATCAACTACGCAGACCCAGCAACGCTCGCCGAGTATATGCAGTTGTGCGTCAAGATTGATAACAATCACTTCCGACTTGCTAAAGAACTGGGACGCACCAACAACACTAATCCCCGTCCCACAACTATAACACCACGTGTAAACCCCACAACACCCCGAGTTAACAACCCTACACCCCACATTAATTCAGCTCCCCCACGTAATCTCATCTCTGCCACACCATGCGATCCTAACACAGTGGATCTGTCAGCAAACAACCGTCGCATCCCAACTGAGGAACGACAAGGAAGGTTCCGAAATAACCTTTGCCTCTATTGCAGAGAAGCCGGACATAGGAAGAGTGATCATTACACAAAAGTAGTGGCGGCAAATGGATTCGAGGAGTACAAATTCGAAGCAGTAGTGGAAGCACCGGATCCGGTGGAACCGGTCACAGGACTGCAGCAGGGTTTTGGAGGAGGCTTGTGAAGGGCCGAGTGCCTTTGCGAGCCGAGGTGTTGAAGAAGGTGTTGAGTAGCCATGATACCACTATGAATACCATTGTTATTGCTGCCACCTCTTATGACGAGCATAGCAAACATATCGTGATACCCACCCAACTTCATATCCAAACACTCCACAACAACCCAATGGCATTAATTGACTCCGGTGCCACATCATCATTCCTTAATCACTGATACGTCGACGTACACAAGATTCCCACAGTCCCACATGCCTTTCCCCTTGCAGTAAAAGATATCAATGGCGGATCATTAGGCACCATTGATCGACAAGTAAATGCATGATTACGTATTGGGCAACATGAAGAAACAATCACCTTCGACGTCACACCCATTGGAAAACATCCGATGATCTTAGGGCTACCCTGGCTACAAAAGCACAACCCAACAATCGAATTCCGAACCAACCGTATCACATTCGGAGATCCCCACTGTGCAACACACTGCCTTGACGCTGCCCCTGATGTCTTTAGAAAAACTAACGGTGAACCGAGTCAAATCAATGCCGTTACAAGCGAAATGGAAGAAGCAATGGTGGAGGAATTTGTAGACATATTGATGTGCAGTAGCAAATGCAGAGCACAACCGGAAATGATGGAGGAAGACAAGGACTTCTTCCGACAGCAGATTGCGGAAGATGCCGTAGAAGCACTTGTGACAGAAATGGGAAAGAATCTATTGGCAGAAATAGCATCGAAGCATGTGAAGGAGGAACGACCGGTAAAGGAAATCGTACCTGAATAGTACCACGATTTCCTCGATGTCTTCGACGACAATGCCACTGACGTTCTTCCCCCTCATAGAGATTACGACATTGCTATCGACTTCGAACCTAACGCGACACTGCCAAAACCTGCAGGGTTGTACCTGATGTCGGATGCAGAGAACAAGGAGATGAGAGCATGGCTTGACGAATTCTTAGCAAAAGGGTTCATCCAACCATCAAAATCGCCAGTAGCATTCCCTTGTTTCTTTATCCCAAAGAAAGATTCCAAGAAGCGACTAGTTGTCGATTGGCGGAAGATCAATGCCATTACTATCAAGGATCAGTACCCGATACCATGCATCAATGAAATCATGGACCGAGTACATGGATCGAACATCTTTTCAAAGTTCGACCTATGTAATGGATACAATGTAGTATGCATCAAGCTGGGCGACAAATGGAAAACAGCATTCCGAACCCGATGGGGATTATTCAAATTCAAAGTAATGCATTTTGGATTGTGTAATGCCCCTGCCGTATTCCAACATATGATGAACGACGTACTGGCACCGGTCCTTGATATTTCAGCAACCAACTACCTCGACGACACGCTCTCGTACGCGGATGACAAATTACGACATATCAAGACAAATCGAACAATACTATGCCAATTCCGAGAGTTCAAACTCTATTGCCACGTGAGGAAGTGTGAGTTTCATATGAAAGAAACGGAGTGGATGGGGGTACACGTCAGTAAAGAAGGATTTGAGATGGATAAGTGGAAGGTAGAGGCAATTATGGAGTGGAAGACGCCGCAAAACGTTAAAGACGTACGTTCATTCTTGGGATTCCTCAACTTCTACCGTCGATTCATTAAAGACTTCTCAAAAATGGCGAGACCAATGCATGACCTGGAAAAGAAGGACGTACCATTTAACTGGGGCGATCGACAACAAAGAGCGTTTGAGGCCTTTAAAACGGCGATTACCACTGCACCAGTACTCATTCACGCCAACCCAAAACTTGAATATATGCTTGAAACCAATGCCTCGGATTATACTTATGGTGCAATACTGTCCCAACGACAAGCGGATGGCAAATTACACCCAATCAGCTACCTCTCCAAATCGATGTCGCCAGTGGAGAAAAACTATGACATCTATGACAAGGAGATGTTGGCGATAGTAAAAGCGTTGGAGCATTGGCGTCAGTATTTAGAAGGGACAAAGAAGCCAATTGACATCATCACAGACCACAAGAATCTCCAATTCTTCAAAGACGCTGTGATCCAGAACCGACGACAAGCCCAATGGTCCGATTTACTCACACATTACAACTTTCACATTAAGTATCGACCAGGGATGCAGTCAGGAAAACCAGACGCATTATCTCGACGTTCGGATCACAAGCAGGAAGGGGGGGATAGTAATGAGCAAAAAACAATTTTCAATCCCGATACCGTCGCATCAATATCAGCTCTCTACACATTGGATGTCAACTTAGTTGAACAAATCAAGCATGTGATCCTTCATGATGAATGAGTGGAAGCAGTAATTGCCTTCTTTAGGGCGGGACCAGAGAACGCCACAGCCGAAATAAGGGAAATGATGAAAGGATACATGTGGGAGGAAGGATTGTTGTATAGGCATGGAAAGATTTACATCCCTGACGATGAAGACATGCGACAAAGCCTAATGGAACTCTACCACAACTCGGTAATTGCTGGACATCAAGGCCAAGCAAAGACACTCGAATTGGTGTCCTGAGGGTATTATTGGCCATTGATGAAAGCTTATGTCAACCATTACGTCGAAACGTGTGACACTTGTCAAAGAACCAAGAATCGCCATTCAAAGACACATGGTCTCCTGAAGCCGCTCCCAGTACCAGAAGGACCATGGCAAGCGATATCGTACAACTTCATCATTGAACTACCACACTCCAACGGATTCGATTCGGTATTTGTTGTCACCGATCGATTGACAAAAATGGCCCATTTCATCCCAACAAAGAAGGACGTCACCGCTGAAGGGATGGTGAAGCTGTTAATTGATAATGTATGGAGACTGCATGGCATGCCATTGGCAACGGTATCAGATCGAGGACCGCAGTTTAACACTAAGTTGACACAAGGCATCTATGAGGCGTTAGGCATTAATCCCATGTTTTCCACGGCTTATCATCCGCAGACAGATGGTCAAACGGAACGAACGAACGTTGCCGTTGAACAGTACCTTTGTGTATTTTCGGCACATCAACAGGACGATTGGGTGGATTTCCTTATGTTAGCTGAGTTCGCGTACAACAATTCGAATCACTCGTCGATTGGAATGTCACCTTTCTATGCAAACTATGGTTACAATCCAATGTTCACCAACCTACCTTCGATCCATCAGTCTTCGCTGATAGCTGGAGAAATTGCAGAACAACTCGCAACGGTACAAGCCGAACTGAAATCAGCAATGACTGTATCTCAAGAACGGCATGCGAGGTTCTACGATTGGCACCATGGTGAAACACCAGAATTCCATGTTGGAGATAAGGTGTGGCTTGAAGCAACGAACATTAACACTGATCGTCCTTCGAAAAAGTTAAGCGCCCAAAGACTCAGCCCATACACGGTCATCCACGTGGTCTCGACACATGCGTACCAACTTGCACTCCCAGCAACGATGCAGATTCACAATGTGTTCCACGTGTCCTTGCTCTCTCGATACCACGAAAACACATTGCCAGGACAATCATTCCCTGAGCTCACACCTGACATCGTTGATGGCAAAGAGCATTACAAAGTTGAATGCATTCTATACTCGCGATACGTCGGGAACCAACTACAATACCTGGTCCATTGGGTCAGTTATGACGATAGCAAAAACTCATGGGAACCAATGGAATTCCTCAACAACGCTCCGCTCAAAGTTCAAGAATTCCATAACCGATTCCCTGACGCATGGTCACTGACACACCGTCCCCTGCCACCAGCTTGTCGACCGCATTAATGAATGTCCCCCTCGCTGTGGCATAGGAGGGGCTTATGTCATGACCACAGACACGCTAAGTGTATTATTGAACTTTATCATCCCACAGTCTCTTTTGTTATGATTACATCTCTGTTCCCATGGTCTCTTCTTTTATAATCACATCTCCGTTCCCACAGTCTCTTCCTTTATTGTCACTTCTCCGGTTCGCAGGGTTCATTCA